>JAKWJA010002110.1:0-67790 GCA_027704765.1 Solanum habrochaites
ATCCAGGATCAAATAAACAAAAGTCATGCAACACAAACCAAAAATTACCTATGATGACAGCATCAGATGTCTCCGCTCAGATCTCCCAGGGAAAGCATAACAATGGGCCCTATCACCTGTTGCCGTGCCTCTACAGGTTGAGCTGCAGTAGTTTCCCATTGTCCGGTCAACCCGACGTTTTTGGTGGACCACCATTATCTCGTCACCACGTCCTTCCGAATAACGGCCTCTTCCATGACCACCTCTACCTCTGCCTATTGGGGTTTTAAAGTCTTCGCCGAGGGGGGGGGATCGGTAACCATGTTTTGGACAATATCTTCTGAATATGTCCAATTTCCCAACATCTAAGAACCACTATCTGGGTTCAAAACATAGTCTATGTGAGAACGAAGGAGTCTGGAGGATTAAACGCCAAACTCACAGAGAAGGGAGGGACGAGTCGGCGGGGGACCCCAACAGACAGGATGCAGGAAGACTGAATAGGGCGGGAGGGAGAAACCCTCAACTACAAGAAAAAAAGACACCCCCCCCCCCCACCCACTCCTGAACCCTGCACTCTGGAGTAAGAACCATTAAACTCAACTCTCGTACGAAACTTTTAGATGGCGATGCCATGGGTAAGTCATCTGGCTTCACTCCCTCCACCTCTATCACGAAGGTCTACCCACTTCCCAAAGGATTTTGCTGTAGTGCTGCTTGAAGGCTGAAATCCGCCAAATCTTACCCACACCCCTCACAAAACGGCGAAACGTCTTGTGGACAGAAGCAAAGCTGGGTGGCATACCGTTAGTATAGGCACGGACTTAGCATCATACGCAGTCAAAGAACATCTTGCCTGCTCTAGGCTCAAGAAACTCATCTCTCTCTCCTATCCCTAAAGGTCCGAGGGATAGACTTCTCCATAAATAAGATAGAGAACGACGCCCAGTCATAGGTGGTCTGTGCGGTTGACACTCAACATTGGACCGCCACCACATGTTGCATTTCCTGAAACTGATATGTTACAAATCACGCCCAAATGTTCCACTATGCCATTTTATGTAGTAACTCATGACAATTTCAACCAGAAATGAGGCATCCTCGGATTCAGCACACTGAAGAATGGAGGTTTCATTTCAAGAACTTACTGAAAAGTTCATGATGAGCGCTTGTCAATTATGGCCCTGTAGTCAAACGAGGGAACGTGCCTATTTCCAATAGGATCCATGCGGGGAGCCAAGTAGCTGCAGGTTGTACCTCCAGAACGACGGGTGCTGGTGCAGAAAACACATGGAGGTGTCTGGCCTTGATCAGATAATACCGCTAGCTAGGCAAGAACTGATGATCATCTCTGGGGTAGGTTGGGGTGGTATTCCTCATTCTGCAATGATCATTCCCCTTCCTCACCCTCTCTTACTACTCTCAGGCGGTGGAGGAGTCACACCCTCTAATACTAGACTGAGGAAAGGTGCTTGTCCTTTCTATCAGAGGAGGGGGGGGGGGGGGGGGTGTCCTCCCATGACCTCTACCACGACCCCTTGTTCATGCCTCATCTTCGAGCTTACCGACCCAGTGGCTGGCTCAAGAGCAACCCTGTCATGATGGTGGCTAGTGTTGGCGTAGTTGTTGCTTAGTTCTAACCATCTGCGAACATAGAGCGAAGATGGTCAGATACCAATTTGTATCACCTAGATACCAATGGATCCCCAAGTAATAGCACGAAAGAAAGAAAGATGGAATTTTCTAAGGTCTTATAGCCTCTAAATAAATGTAAAGGGTCCCCCTACGTTCCTCAAGACGCTACTAGACTTCGTTCTTGTGTGATGAGACAACGAACTAATGCTCTGGGTACTCAAGTTTGTCAAGACCATAACGCGTCGCGAGTGCACCCACACTTACCTCCTACTATGTGAGCGAACCAAACCAATCTAAACCCCAAGTTTAAGCATAATAACAAAAAATAATGACGGACGAATGAAAAGTCATTAAAGAAATCAATAATTAACTTCTAAAAACTCAAAATTATCATTATCCCCAAAAATCTGGAAGTCATCATCACAAGAACTATCTATCCTCAAAATACTAAATCTAAGAATGTCTAGGAAGCTAAAAACAAATACAGAGACAGCAATGTCAGAACTTCAAGGACATCAAGACATGAATGAGCGAGAATACAGTCGAGTTAGGAACAAAGCTCCCCTGAAAATCGACGTGGTGAAGACTGGCTAGAGTTGTGGTTAAGTTGAAGACGACGGTGCGTTTGTTGCACTCCACAAATAACAAAGAGAAAAAAACAACAAGTAGGGTCAGTACAAAACACGAGATACTGAGTAGCTATCATCGGCCAACTCAAAATAGAACGTTAATATATATCAGATTAATATCATAAAAATCAACAAATACTCAACAGGTAGCAGCAAACAGTACAAAAATCATGATACTAACGCCATAGTACACCCATGAGGACTTCAAGCCTCCATACAATATCATTTGGGAAATAGGTTATTATTTTGAGTAGATAACTAATTCAAGATTATTCTTTTACTATCCTGGTGTCGGAACGTGACACTATGATCCTCCTCATACTTATCTGGTGTCAGAAGTGGAACCCGATCCATTAATAATATCCTGTGACGGAACGTGGAACCCGAGCCACTAATACCATTCAGGTGGGAAGTGACACCCGAATTATTAATACATCCTGGTTCGGAAGTGACGAACCCGTACAGTATGATTATCCTGGTGCCGGAACGTGAACACGATCCAGTAATACTATCTGTGAGGAAAGTGAAGCACCCAATCCATGAATACTTCCTGGTGTCGGACGTGACAACCCGATCACTAACCTCATTCTTTGAGTTATCAAGCCGTCTTCTATACCAAGCATCCTCATTAAAAAGAGGTTTTAGGTTTAAGATTCAACAGCCTCAGACATGCTTATGTTTGATCACAATTATATATATAATCAAATCATGCAAGGGGCACACATAAGCCATATAGAAGGTGTCAAACTAACCCAATACGTATCATTCTCTATTAAGATTTAACTAGGAATAGCATAAACCCAACATACCTCCACCGAAGAATTGAAGTCAAGAAATCTACTTTTCCAATGCTTTGTTTTCTTCTTCGTTTCTCCCTCTTCTCTCGATCGTTCTCCCTCTCTTTCTCTTTTTCTGATTTTTCCTTATTCAAACTCTTTTTCTTTTACCCTAATTAGCATATAATTAAGTACAAAAGATGACAAAAGTAACCCACTAATCAATTGAATTATTAACATTCACTCACTAACTTTATAATTATAAGCAGGAATAGTCCAAAACGCCCCTTAAAACTTTTAACAGAAATCCGACCCAGTAAGGGTTACACAGTCTGTGACACGCCGTCGTGCCTGCGACAGTCCGTCCTGGTGAGTCGTCACAGAGTTCAGAGACTGAATTTTACTAAATGGCCTGTAACGGTCCGTCTTGCCCACGACGGTCTGTCCTGCCATGTCGTCGCGAAGTTCAGAGAGTTGTTCTCAGCACCCAATTTTTCAGAATTCTAAGTGTTTTGGAACGACATACCCTCGACGGTCCGTCATGCCCATGAAGGTCCGTCGTGGGATCCGTCGACTCAGACTGTAATTACCAGAAATAACTCTATTGCTCAAAACGACTAACAGGTCGTTACATTTCAACAGCGGAGTTTGCCATAAACAACTTCTCATTTGTAGGTGATGGAGTATATGATGAAAAATAATTCTTTGTTGGAACAAACACGACATGAGGCACCAGAATCTATCCACCATTCTCTTGGATTTCCAACCAAGTTACATTCTGAAAGCAATGCACAGAGATCGTCCATTTCTCCTTTGGATTTAGCCAAGTTTGATTGATCCTTCTTTTGTTGTCCTTCTTAGGACCCCGGCATTCAGTAGCCCTATGACCATATTTACCACAGTTGAAGCAGTTTCCATTGAACTTTTTAGGAGGATTGCTTTTTGGACCAGATGCTTTCTTTTTTTTCTTTAATTTTGTGGGATCTTCTTCAACAAAATTTACTCCAGATATTGTTGAATTACCACGTGACATCTTTTCTGCAGCCTTATTATCCTCTTCGATTCTCAACCTTACTATGAGATCTTCAACAGTCATCTCCCTGCGTTTATGTTTCAAGTAGTTTTTGAAGCCCTTCCACAATGGAGGTAACTTTTCAATAATTGCAGTGACATGAAAGGCATCATTCACAATCAATCCTTCAGCAAGGAGATCATGGATTATGACTTGTAGTTCTTAAACTTGGATGACGACGGTCTTACTGTCTATTATCTTATAGTCCAGAAATTTTGCCACAATGAATTTATTTATTCCGACATCTTCTGTTTTGTACTACTTTTCTAAAGCATCCTAGAGTTCTTTTGAGGTTTTGACATTGCTGTACAAATTGTACAGATCATCTTGCAGGCCACTCAAGAATATAATTTTAACACAAAAAATTTGAGTGTGTCCTATGCCTTCGTTACCAAGAATCGGTCAGCAGGCGAGTTTCATTGACAATTAACAGGAACATTCTCATTAATGAACTTCTGCAGACTAAACGTAGTGAGATAGAAGAACATTTATGCTGGCATCTCTAAAGTTTACTCCAAAAAACTTTGCCAGGTTTCTCAGCAGGCGGATAAGCAGTATTGAACGATTATGTTGCAACGATGTTGTTGCGCACTTACTTGTTCCAGCATTTGCTAGATTGAATTGTCATTTTTCTTTTTTCTCAAACACCTAAATTGTTTCCTGCTCTGCCATAAATTTTCTCTAAACACAAATAAACGTTGGATCGGAATGGAGTCTGGGGACTTGTTATTGTTTGAAGTTCGCTGAAGTAAAGAAATTTGAGGCTACCTTATTAATACCAGGTGAATAAACAGAAGGTTACATTTAGTAAACAATTCCTGCTTTAGTGCTTCAATTTTTTTTTAATTTTTTATTGTAATATTATTGATCGTTTTGAATTATGCATTCTTGAATATATGGAATAAAAGATGAAAAGTATATTCATCTGTTGTTTTTCATAATTATTATAATTGATGAAATAAAACTTTACAGGTCTACTACTTATAGGTGCTAGGACTTTTCATGTTATCAAAGATCTTGTCGGCTGCGCTGTAAATTTAAATATTTCTTTGAAATTAAAATAAAAGTTTACCTTAAAAAATTAAAACAGAATTGTTATAAAGTATTGTATTATAGTGAATGTCTATAAGTGAAGTCTTTTTAGATATGGTTAAAGAGCCATACTTGGGGAACCAAGTTATTAGAGTCTCATATAACTAGAGTGCCTCCTCTTCATGTAATTCATTCATAAAGGAATAACAAAGTCTTCTCTTCTTTTCTCTCTAGTTGCTTATTCTTATTCTATTGTTTTATAAACGTTTTTTAGCACGAGACTATAAATTTCAAAACCTAAAATGAAGGTTAGATTGAAAATTTTATAAAGATATGGATAATTCTAAGAACATATCATCGAAATATGAGGATATTTGTTTGATGATTGATTATGATACAAAACAAACATATTCAAAAATAAGAAAATAGTTTTCTCTTTAAGTGTGGGTAAACTAAATGTTACTACAATTTTGTGTAGTATAATAATGATTGAAGAATTTGGAAGAGTCATTATAACTTGGCCGAAGGGAACAAACTCATCATTAATAATGCTATGTTTTCTCCAAAATCGAAGAGAAACTGAGAGTTTTAAAGATATCTGCGAAAATGGTTATTCAATCCAATAAATGGATGAACCCAACTCTTGAATATCTGGTATCACAAGATGTCTCTGGGCAGACATGTGTATTAGAAAAGTTCCCTACTTTATCTTCTGGCTTGTATGGACAAAATGAGTGCAATTGCGGACACAGTTTTATAGGTAATAAGGAAGTTTGCTCATTCCAATACATTTTGTACTTTTGCAATGATGTCTAGGAACATCACACTAAAAATACCTAAAATTTTTTTAAATGGAGAATTTTTCTTGTACTGCTTCTTATCAAAGGAAGTGAATTGTGAGCCATCACCAATGAACGTTAAGATTGAGTCTCTGCGTTCTTGAACGTATACATGGGGATATTTGTGGACATATTCACCACTGTGGATCATTTAGCTAATTATGGTTCTAAAGATGCTTCCTTTAGATGGTCTCATGTGTGCTATTGATCTTCGTAATTGGCATTTTGCAAAATTATTGGCCACAAAAAATAATGTTTAAGGGCACACTTTCCTCATGATCAGATTACGTCCATTCGTCTTGATAATGCCGTAGAATGCATCACAATCATGTAATGCTTATGGTTTAGCAATGGGATAAGAGTTGTGAACACTCCTTTGCTCCTGTTCATACTAAGAATGTCTGGCAGGAGGCATTAATTAAATGTTGCAAGTAATAGCAAGACCAGTGCTATGGAAAACTAGTTGCCCCTTCTAAGAGGGGACATGCAATTTTGCATGCTTGCCAACAACTTATTGTCTCAGACCGACAAGTTATCATAAGGTTC
The DNA here is from genome assembly GCA_027704765.1 of Solanum habrochaites. Classification (NCBI taxonomy): domain Eukaryota; kingdom Viridiplantae; phylum Streptophyta; class Magnoliopsida; order Solanales; family Solanaceae; genus Solanum; species Solanum habrochaites. The sequence continues at coordinate 6,509 of JAKWJA010002110.1, forward strand.
TACATTGCAATTGGTTATGGGTCAAGGAACATAATATATCCCATCTAAGATTTTTGGAAGTGCCTGTACATGTGCCTGTGGCACCACCAAACGCACTAAGATGGTCATCTCAAAGAAGGTTTGGAATATATGGTGGGTTTGAGTCACCCTCCATTATACGCTATCTTGAACCATTATTGGAAACATGTTTACTGTAGATTTGCAGATTGTCGACTTTGATGAGACAGTTTTCCCATAATTAGGGGAGAGATAGTGAAATAACAAACGAGAATTTTATGGAAACTTTATCCTTGTCTAATCTAATCCATATTCTTTACTTTCTAAACAAGAAGAAGACAAAAAGATTATTCATCGGCAGAAAATTGCAAATAAAATGCCAGAGGACACATTTACAGATTGAAAAAGGATACTAAATCACATATCTGCAGAGAATGTCCAATTCGAATTGATGTCCTAAAGGACCATCCACTATGTCATAAGCTAATGATCAAACACAACACACCTAAAGCGTGGTAGACCATTGGATCTAAGGATAAAATCCTAGAAAAAGGAAGATTAAATGTCAAGATGACACTATGAAAGAATCTCGTATGGCAAGTCAAAATTTGAATAGTATGATATTCATGAAAGAATCAACTGAACTTGAAAACTCAACGAAAATAATGAACTATCAATAAATTTAAGAGATGTTTGAAATTAATATGAATCGATCAGAATAGTGGTTGATTATGTCTTTGCATATAATGTTGACCAAAAATATCATGCAAGATTAATGAAGGATCATGAACCTAAATATATTATAGAATGTCCGACAACGAATGATTGGCCAAAATGGCAAGAAGCAATTCAATCAGAGTTGAATTCCACTTGCCAGCGTGAAGGTTTGGACCTCCTATAGTTTCAAAACACCGAATGGTATTAAATATGTTGGTTACAAATGGATTGTTGTGCGAAAAGAAAGTGAGAAAGGAAAAATATAAAGTACAAGGTATTAAGCACACCTGTGGCACAAGAATTTTATCAAAGGCCTTAACATCGACTATGAAGAGACCAATCACCGTTATGGATCTGCAAATAACATTGTGTTATCTCATTAGTTTCACAAGTACATGAGAACTTGAAAATGCATTGATGATTGGTATAACCTTACCTTTAGGATTCATTTGATAAGAGAATACATGAAAATTCCTGAAGGATGCGAGCCTAAATCATGATTCAAAATCTGGAAACGTGATACAATTAAATTGAAAAATCTATATGGTTTGAAGCAACTGGGCGCATGTGGTTAAAACCGTACTTGTGAGTATTTAATTAAGGAGGTTATACCAATGATGCAATTTTCCATGTGTCGTTACAAAGAAACAATACTGGAATTTGTGGTACTTGCTATTTATGTTGGATGACATAAATTTCTTGGAAAACTCCAATAGGCTTCAAAAGGCAATTGATTATTATAGAATGAATTTAAGATGAAAGATTCTGGGAAGGACAAATTATGTCTTGGTGCAAATTAAGAATGTGAACAAATGGATTTTGTTCATCAATCTGCTACACATAAAAAGTGTTGAAAGATTCGTATAGGATGAAACAAACCCATTAAGTACTCCGATGGGGTTCGCTTCCACTGATGGAATAAGATCCCATGCACGAACTCAAAGAAAGGATAAAGAGATTCTGGTTCGGATAAGTACCAATCTAGGGCCAATTGGTGCAACTAATGTATCTTGCTAATACTACGAGGCTCTTGATATAGTTTTTGATGTTAATTGTTAGGCAAGGTATAGTTTCTTGCTCCACTAGGAGACATTGGAATGGGATCAAACACATTGGTGAATATCTTAAAGGACAAGTGATAGGGCTTATTTTAATTCTGTTGGCTTGTAGCCCCAAATCTTGTTGGTTATGCTGAGCAGCATATTTATTTGATCCACACAAAGTCGATCACAAACAGGCTATGTGGTTATAGGTGGGGGACTGCCCATATCTTGGAGACTACAACAGCAGCCATCGTAGATACTTCATTGATCTTGCAGAAATAATAGATAATAATGAAGCAAGTACGGAGAATGTATGTGGTTGTAAGGCTAGATAATCTCATTCGAGAGAAACGTGGTTGGATTGTGATAAAGTATCCACCACTTCATAGTGAAGTAATGCAGCATGCATAGCACAACTTAAGTGGGGATTCATAAAAGTGAGAAGAACAAAGCCACATCACCGAGCTTTTCAATAAACATTGAATTCAAAAGAATGGTGATATAAAATGTGACAACAGATTCGTTCAAAGTGGACAATTGGCTGATCTATTCACCAGCCTACCCACTGCAACTTCAAGAAGATAGCGCACAAGATTGGAATGCGAAGATGAAAGTCTCTGAATTGATGTTTCTCATATTGGGGAGTTTAAACGCGCTGTACTATTTTCCCTTACGAGGTTTTGTCCACTGGGTTTTTCTTACAAGGTTTTATGAGGCAGCCTAGATGCGTATTAAGTAGATATGGTACTCTTTTCCTTTACTAGAGTTTTTTTTCTTATAGATTTTTTTAGTAAATTTTTTGGACGAGGCACATATCTTGAATTAGAAATTAAGGGGAGTGTTATAAAGTATTTGTATTATAGTGAATGTTCTTCATGTGCGAGTCCTTTTTAGATAGGCTAAGAGTCACTTGGGGGACCAAGTTAGTTTCTCCTATAAATAGAGGTCACCTTCATAGTATCTTAATTCATCAAGAGAAATAACAAGTTTTCTCTTCTTCTCTAGAGTTTCTTCTTCTTATTCTATAGTTTTATAACACAACTTAAATCAAAAATATTTTAACATTCAATTTATATATTATTTTTTTAGAAAATTTCTGCTATCTAAATTAAAAATAAAATCCCACAACCCCTCACCCACATCCCCATTTCCTCATATAGGTAATATACGGATTTAAAAAATAACAAATATATTATTCAAAACATTTAAATAAAGCTAAATAATTAGAAAAGGTGGTTTAAATTTTATAAAATTATTTTTTTTAAAATGAAAAATCAGTGTTTGTATGAATTTTTTAAGGCCCTTTGAAGTCCATCGATGCCCCTTCTTAAAGTTCAGCCCATAATTCATTTAGACACCTCAACTGAGACTCTTACTATTAGACACTTTAATATTAATAAATATTTATCTATTGAACAGAACATTAAACCAAACTACCGTTACAAATATTGTGTGTGCTAATGCACACTCATATTCTGACAAATTACGAATAGAACTACGACACGTTGGATATGGGTCCCATTTTTTATTTTGAAAAATAAAAAATATTTGCCTGCCTTAATATATGATAAAATATTAAATGATAAAAAAAAAAAAAATCTGTCCCACCACCACCAACCACACCTAACCAACCACCCTATCTAACTTATTTCCTTTTTTCTTCATATTTTCTAGTTGTCCCACAATCACAATTCCTCTGCAAAAAAAAAAAAAGAAAAGCCTAACCCCATATCATCGAATCAGCCACTAATGTTTTCCTCTTTCATTTACTTCTTTATATGTTATTCCATCCGACGACATTCTGATTTTGAGTAATATAATCGACCTGATAAATTATTTTGAAATCGACAAACAAAGAGGATTAAAAAGTATATCAACTATTTTATAGCATTTCTAATAAGTTATGAATGTGATAGTTTTCATGGAGTTATGAACTAAAAATGTACAGTTTGATCAATTTTTTAACCACCAAATGGTCCATTTTTTTCTTCTTCTTAAAAATTGATAAGGTACATTGTTATCAGAAAATGAAAAAAAAAAAAATGAATTCATAAAACAAAAGGCAAAGAAACTTGAAGTTTTTTAAAATGGGGGTGAAGGGAAGATGAGTGTGGGGTGCTTTTTTTTTATGATTAAAAGATTTATTTTAATTAAATTAATTTTTGTTTTATTATATTTAGTCAATGCATGCCAAGTGTCAACAAAGTAGGTATAAATATTTTTTTAAAAAAAATAAAAAAAGTATAAATATTTTTTAAAAAAAATAAAAAAAAATGCATTCACGCGCTCAGCAGCAGTGGGATACACTTATTTTGCTACATCAGCGTTTTGTATTTAATAGGCACATTTTTTGATGATTTAAGTTTTTTATAGGTATAAGTCCTAGTTCAGGTGTCTAATTGAATTATGTAGATAACTTTAAGGGCCCCAGATGACTTAAGCCATTTTTTGAAATACTGCACAATTTTTTCTTTAGTATACTTAAGCATGATCAGAAAAATCCAATATTATATAATTAGAGTATTTAGTTGTACATAAAATACTAGATAGGAAAAATACTAGGAATATTATACTACTACAATTACAATTTTTATATCATATCTATCTATGTATATTATCTAAAGTAAAAATTTTCATGTGTAAGCACCACAAAAATTTAACAATTATAAACTTCAAAACCAAATTTAAAAATAATTTTAAAAAGAAAAATGATGATACATTCTTTATTAAAAAAATTTAAGAGGTATTATTAGTCTTTAATAATTTCAAATTTAAAATAAATATTAGATAAGAGATTTTTAATTTCAAATTATTAGTTTAAAATTCAAAAAATAATAACTGCACGTTAATTAATGGAGATTTTTAAGGAGTGAGTTTAGTGGGTAGTTATTATTTTAAAAAAAAATTATTATATATATATATAATAGCAGAGGTAAAAATGGTTATGTGTCAGCACAGAAAAAATAAATTATGAATTATTAAAATTAATTTAAATTGTAAAAATCTATCTATATATTAGAGAAGTGAAAAGTGTTACATGTCAGCACCATAAAAAAAAGAATTTATAAATTATTAAAATTAATTGAAAATATAAAAATCTTAACATAAAAACAAAATTGCAATCCCTAAGAAACATTTTTTAACATCTATTAGCTCTTTTAAAAAATCAAATTTGAAAATTGAATTTTAAGTTTATTCTTATCGGTTGAGGTTATTTAATTATTTAAAATTTCTTTAAAAATTACTGTTTGATAAAGTTGTAAATGCAAAAGTCTATCTATAATCTATAAAATAATAAAAGCATGAACAATTTTTTTGGTTTATCTGGATAAATATGTTTACCATTTTATAAATTTATATTTTACTTTAAAAATGCTCCTAAATTATAGGCACACATTAAAAGAAGTGCAACTTTCACATAAATAAAAAAACTCATATTTGTATGATATAGCAAAGTTTGCATAATTGCGCTCCATAGCAAACATAGAAACTGTGTAATTCGCTATACATATACAGTTGAATCAAATTGTATAAAACGAAGTGTATAAAACAAGAAACAGAAAGAAAATTGGGCTGTATAAAAACGGAGTATATAAAACGAATTGTATTATTATAAGTGTATACAACGATTATTATACCATTTGAATTTGTTAAAAATGAGAAAGAGAGAAAGAAAAGAGACTGGCCAAGGGAATATACAATTAATTGCATCGAATTATATAAAACGAGAAAGCGAGAAATTAGCTACAATTTGGAAAATGTATTAAACGAGAAAGGAGAAAAGGCAAAAAGAACTGAGAAGGGGAGTAGTATTGTTAATTGTATAATTATAAGTGTATAGCGACGAAAATATATGTTACTGCATGTGTAATATACAATTTTCTCCGCTTTATACAAGAGAAATGCAATTTATACATTTAGCTTATGTTGGTCATAAGTGGAAAGGCCCAGGGTGGCGGAGCGAGATTCGGGAGGAGAGTGGCGAGCGAATATATGAAGAGGGAGAGAGGGGTACAAAAATATATGTATTAAACAATTTTCTCTTGCTTTATTCATTAGAACACTTTTTATGCACTTGGTTTGATAAAAAGTGAGGAAGCGAGCGAGAGATTGGAGGAGAGTGGCGTCGAGCGAGATATTTGGGAGAGAGGCGCATGACAATTTTTGCACGTTTTGCTATGGGAGCACAATTAAATTAAACCCTAGCTACTCCATTTTATTTTAGATATTAGTTTGCTTTATTATACAATTTTTCTTTTAAAAAATAACTAAATTATCTATCTCTATTCAAATTCAATTAAAGTTACAACTTCCCCATTTTTACACAATTATAAGGATTTTCAAATTCAAACATCTATATCTTTATATATCTATACAGGAGGATATCTTAGTTCGTAGATCTGAAAATCTTACATCTAATGGTGGAATCTACTCAGCTAATTGTACGACAATGAAAAATAGTTATCATTCATGATATACTTTATGATTGAAATTTTGACATTTTTAGATACCACGGTAATAATTGAGATCAATTAATTTTATGTTCAATTGTTTGGAAACATTTATGAAAATATTTCTATAGTCATTATCGATTTAACCTTTTATATTTTGTATCCTACAAGATGCTTGCGAAAATTTTCATGTGAATAGAACTTTATAGATTTGTACGACGCATATCAAGGCAGAATATTGCGATAGGAGACAAATTCCTACTAGATTGATAATTTCTTTTGATAAATTTTTCTATAAGTAAAGTACATGATCATCTATTTCAATTTGATCGAAATTTTCTGATCATTCTCTATATTAGAGAAGGAGTTGACACAAATATCAGTTTTACAAGTTCTTCAAATTATGGCCTGATCTACATGTTTCTTTTTGAAAAGTTTTCAATACACTCGTCGCTTTTTTGGATGCTTCACATATTAATTTTTGCATAATTGATGTGTTGCTGATATGAATATTTGGCTATTAAATTGATATGAAGCTTACCATTAATATATAAATTGTTTTCTAACAATAGCCTAATATATAGCCACCTAATAAATTCTATTTATTTATTTTTTTGCAATTTCATTTATAACCTTCTCAATTCCTTCCCTTTCGATTCACCATTTGTTTCTTCACATGAAAGTAATAGTTATCATGACATAAAAATGATTAAAATTTGAAGATTGTCATTGTTAAAGTTTGCTTCTTTATCAAATTGTATATAAATTGCTTTTTGATGAATGAAACTATTTTTGAAATCAAGCACATATTTTTAACTTGATTTTTTACACTATTGTAATGTGTTTGTTCGCATAATCTTCATCACCATGAACTAGATGTAATATGCAGTTGATTTTGCAGAACGAAAAAGTTGGAATTCATATTTTACTATCAAGTGATAATATCACGGTTTTACTTTTTAATATAATAGTGTGTGAATTTATGTTGGTGAAAACACCATATCACACAGTTTCTTTATTTCTACTCTGGATGTAGTCAATGTCAAGTTGGCTGGCTGATGTATTGTTGATTTTGATAGTTACTTAGAAGTTTAAATTTAAGTCATTTCAATATTCAATAGTTGTAGAAAGTTCATTTAGTAAATAAAATTAACTTAAGAGTTTCGATTTTATGACACATCTACTCTAGCATTATCTTTTTATTTTTCTATAATTTTTGTCAAATATTTTCTTGACATGACGTAGTTCAATTTGTGTATTATGACATACATTTTGTAGACTTCGGTTGGTGGATGCAATGGATCAATGCAAAGAGCAAATAAATGTTATGACCGTTATGAAACAAGCAGTTACGTATTTTATAATTTGAATAGTAAATTTATGAGGAACTAGGGGAACATATCCGCGTTCGGCAGACATTATTGAGATTTATTGATAAATTTTTTTGTTTAAAATATAGTTGGCTATGTTATCTTTAGAAAATGTAAAAAAAGAAAAATAATTTAATGAAAATTTTCTTTTGTTTATGCGGATGTAGTAAATTCTAAATTATATGTTTAGGAGGGAGTTAAATTATACAGTATTCATAAAAAAAAGTAAATGATAAAAGTTACTAAATAAATTGAAACCAATTAATTTAATAATTAGAAAACATATCTAATATAGTATATATATCTATATATATATATATTTATATATCTATATATAATATCTATATATAATATTATATATATATGTGTGTGTGTGTGGTGTGTGTGTGTGTGTGTGTGTGTGGTGCTGAATGAATTCCATAGGTGGAAAATACAACTAATTTCAAGTAATGCTTATTAGTATTATTTTATCTAAAATTAATTCCAGCTTTTAGAATCTATTGCTTGTAAAATAAATAAAATGTTGACTTTTATTTTGGTGAAAATCATTTCTGATATATTGAGAAATAAACCCCACTGCATAAGCAAATTCAATAGGGAGTATCATATTTCCTTATTCAAACTAACATATTATCACTTATTTGTTTAATTTACATGAATCTAATATGAAAAGCAAACATTAAGTATTTAAAAAGATAGCAAACACAATATTATTATTACAGAACGAAAAAAAAAAAGAATTGTTTTGTTTTTGGAATATATACAAATGGTAAGAAACCACTATAAATTTATAATTAGAAAAAATACTAATAAAATACAAAAATCTATAGAAATCTCTTAAAAAATTGTTACTTGTAGCAACTAAGTAAGATAAGAAAAATAATAAACTTGCACATTAATTTACTTTAGGGGGTTATACACAATGAAATGTTTTGTAGTAATGAATATTATTAATAACAATTACAATTAACAATAACAATAAAAAACAAGTTACATATAAAAAAAAAAAAAACTGTTAAATAATGCAAAAATAACTATTAAGTAATTATTTGAAGAGGGAACATTTGAAACTAATTTTACAATCTACACTGGTGAAGAAAATAAAAAAACATGCCATACTTTAGAGAAAAGATAAATGTGATCGGAGGTGATAGAAATGTACCACATCATCTTATTTATTTCTAAAATTCTAACTTTATATGTAAATAGATATATTGGTTGTAAGTAAATCATAAAGAGAAAAACAATTAACATATTTTTTTTAAAATTGGATTCTAAAATTATAATACGAAGAAAGATAAAAAAAAGAAAGAGAAAAGAAAGTGAAAAAATTCATCTAATAGGATTGGAAATTAGAGGGGAGTTATGGATGATATATTTACTCCAATAAAAGTATGTGAAAGTTTTTATTGTAAAATGGTTCTTATAATAAAAATTATTTTTTAATTAATTAAGTAATACTTTTACAAAAATTACTTAATTAAATAAGAAAACAGGTCAATAAAGAGAAGATAAATGTCAAATAAATTTTTTAGCTTTCATTTTCAATAATAAGAAGAAGTTGAAATAAATTACACTCTTTTAGTTTATATAATTAAGTGTGACTAAAGGAAAAAAATTCTTCATTCTTTGCATTAATAATGTGATTTATTCATTAAATTTTTTAAAAAGTACTAAAAAATTGATTAATTTATTTTTGTTTTGTCTCATGGACTATTTTTTAATATGATAAACTACATAATATTTTTTAGGACATCAATATGCAACTAGATATAAGAAATATATCATGTGCAATATTAATTTTTCAACTTTGACAAAAATTAAAATATGATTAGAACTGACGAAAAAATACATAAACATAAAACTATATAACTTTTCATCTTCATCATTCACACATAATAATAATTAATAAACATAATAATAATACTAATAACAACCAACAACAACAACAACATAATAATAATAATAGAAGAAGAAGAGAAGAAAAAGAGCAAAATAAAAATGAAGAAAATATGTTAAGTGAGCTTTCTAAGTGTTAATTAGTAGAGTTTCATAGTTACTTTTTGTTGAATAACATTTTTTTTTTTTGAATTAGATATCTAACTAAAAAAGATAATCAAAACAATACATGAATGAATTAATCTTCAAATATTGAAATCATTCAAACTTTTTTACTAAGACGCACCATCTTCTGGATGAAATCTTGAAATAATTATGATTTCCTTCTCATTTCATAAACTTGTACAAACTAATGCAAACAGCAATTTGATGAATCTTGAAGAATTATATCTATGATTCTTTATCCATATGAAGATCCATATTGGTGAAACGTATTAATTAAATACATGATTGATGAAAAAGATGAAGAAATGAAAAAAATGTTAAAAGAGGAAAAAAAACTATACTAATAAAGAAAGCATGAGAAATGAGAATGATCATGTGAACATAGATAGTTGTTATTTACAGTTTGTGTAAACATAAGAATAATTAAATAAGTTGAAAGGACAGATTATTTAACATAGGGAATGGTAAAATAGATGGAGGTTTTGTTGTAACTATAGGTTATAATTAGAATAATAAAGATGAATGAATTTTTAATTAATAAATAAATATTTAATGGAAAAAGAAATGGAAAAAAATAAAAACAAGGAGAAAAAAGAAATTGAAATGAGGCCATAGAGAGGTGCCACATCAGATCCTCTATGATCCTCATTTATATATATATATTGATTATAGAGTACATAATAGAACTATTATAAAATGATAGAGTAAATGATGAAATAAAATTATTACATAATAATTAAAAATAAAATGAGGAAAATATATTAAGCTTATGACATAACACACCAAATTGATCACCAAACAATAAATTTAAAGGAAATGATACAATAAAATTTAAAAACAAGCAATAAATTTTAATTAAACTTTGACTTATTTATTATTATTAAACCTCATATATTGACCATATGAGAAATTTACGGTTAATAAGTGTTTTCAACAATATCTTATTCTAATACTTGTAAATCCAAAAAAAAAAATCTCTTTTACATAATCAAAAATATGATGTAAGATGTATAATTTCTTAATTTTATTAGTTCATTTGACTTTTGTTCTTGAAATAATGAAATATATCTTTCTGTTTCTCACCATTCAAATTTCCCCTTATCCTTTCCTACTAGCCATACAAAATATAATTGTGGATCAAATATTTTATATTTCATAATTGATAAATAAGTATAAATTAGTATAATCAAGTAAATAAGATAATATTTTTATTTGGTATATATGGTGTGTTTTTTAAATATGGTACTTTCATTGGTTACTGAATTTTTTTGTGTTATGTATTTTACTAAAAAAAAATTATATTTAATTAAATAAAAATCATTTTCTTTTTAGAATTGAATTAGCGGAGGTTGTGCTAAACGAGGTTGCAATATGTTTTGACAAATTTATTGGACATTTCACTTAAAAGGATAGTCCATTATATTGTGATATAAATCTATAATTGTTTTATTAACAAATTAGTCACTTAGCACAAATATCAATTCCATTAAAATAGTCTGAAATTGAATAACACAAGTGTTTATATACATAAAGTATTATGCATGATTACACCTGCACTTCTATGAAAATAATAATTTGTATTTCCTTTGAATTATAAAAATTTTAAAAGGAAAAATAAGTATTTTTGGGGGGTTTCGATTTATAATTAAAATTCTTTGAGTTATGAAATTTTATAAAGAAAAAAGAGGCATTCGAATGAAAAAATGTCACAAACATAGATTTTTTTTATTTTTAAAATTTCAATATTACTTTCGGTTATTGTATGGAATTATTCTATTATTCTATTATTCAATATTGATGTATATCAATTTTTTAATAATTATTTTGATATTTTGTGCAATATCAATTAAATTTATTGTCCTTTTCATTTTGAATAAATTTAAATTTGAATCTTATATGATTTTACTCAATATTTTAATATTGTCCTTTTCATTGTAGACTCATGAAAGCAGTTTACTGTTAGAACTATGATTTCAATTCAGAAGTTATATTATTGTTACCACGATAGATTTCAATACAAGACTTAATATAAAATTTGTGGATAGTTGGACATACCATGTGCATATTGTATGTTATAAAGCAACCATACCTTATAACTTTTCATTTTTCTTATCACGGCCTCTTTCACACCTTCTATTAACCCCCTCTGTCACGACCCAACTCGGATCGCGAATGACACCACACTTACCCTCCTATTGGAGCGAACCAACCAATCTAAACCTTAACATCAATGTAATAGAACAGAAAGAAGTGCGGAAGACTTAACTCATTAATAAAAACCAAATTCAAAACTTATAAAAAATTCAACATCTATTATTATCCCCAAAATCTGGAAAAGTCATCAACAAGAACATCTATGATCAAATTACTAAGCTAAGGGAGTAATCTAAAAGCTACAATAAAAAAAGCTAGTCCATGCTGGAACTCAAGGCATCAAGACCTGAGGAAGAAGTCTCCAGTCCAAGCTAGACGCTTAGCTCACCCTGATATCCGGAGTAATGGAAGACTGGCTAGAGTTACTGTTGAGTCGAAGATGACGGACGTTTGATGCACTCCACCCCCCCCCCAAAATAAACAAGAAGAAAACATAAAAGATAGGGGGTCAGTACAACCACAAGTTATGAGTAGATATCATAGGCCAACTCAAAAATAGAAAGCAAAGAATATCTCAGAAACATAATAAAATCAAAAACTAATATTCTTAAAAATGTGATAGCAACAGCAAAAGTAACAAAACATCATTTATAGATCACCGAACATATCTGGTGAGGATCAAGCCTCCATACCCCATATGTTGGGATACACTGTTCTTAGATTAAGGGATATTAGCCACTTTCAAGATTCATTATTATCTATATTTCTCTTTGTGTCGGGTACGTACACTCCGATCCCTTATAGCTTTATTCTCTTGTTGCGGTACTGACACTACGATCCCCTACCCACTATGTGTCGGAACGTGACATCCGATCCCCTAAATATAAGTGTCGGTTCGTGCACACCCGTTCCCACTAAGTCTATGTGTCGGTACGTGGACACTCCGATTCACTAATTCATTATATTAATTCACTCAAGCCTTTTTTTATACCAAGGCGTAATATCTCATCATTTAGTTCATAAAGCCTTCGTTATATCAAGGCATCATCATTAACTAGAGATTAGGTTTTATCACGAATTTTGGGATTCAATAGCTTCATCATGATGGTTTCATCACAATGATATATAAAATAACATCTGCAGACACAACAATTAAGCATAAGAAGACTCTATAATACTACCCAACACATATCATTCGCTATTAAGAGTTTAATACGAATAGTGTAAAACCAACCTACCTCCACCGAAGATCGTGATCAAGCAAGCAAATTCCTCAAACCATTGTTGTCCTCTTCGTTTCCTTCTCTCTCTACTCGTTCTCACTAGCTTTCTATTCTTTTCTTTTTCTTATCAAAAACCCTCTTTCTTTACCCTAATAGATATAATTACGAATACAAGATGGCAATAATAACCCCACTAATTAATTAAGGGTACCCTCTTTTAACCCCCAAGTAATAAGACGTATTAAACATTAACTCCTAAACTTTATAATTAAAGCCACAGGAATAGTCAAAAACGTCCCCTTAAAAGTATAAGGAATCGACACAGGACTGGGATTGCGAAACCTGCGACGGGCCCGTCGTGCCTGCGACGGTCGTCTGAGGGTCTGTCGCCGCACAAGGTTCCAGAGGAGAGAGAAGAGAGTGGTAGAGAGTAAGACGGCAGATAGATGCAAGAGAGCGAAGAAGAGACAGAGAAGAGAGAATGAGAGAGGAGACCAGAGAAGAGAGGAATGAGAGAGGAGAGAGGACAGAGAGTGGGGAGAAGAGAGGAGAGGAGGAAGAGAGAGAGTGATTTCCACTGCAGACTCTGTGACGGCTCCGTCACACCTGTGACGGTCCGTCCTGGCCATTTCGTTACGAAGTTCCGAGAGTCGATTTTCAGTTACCCATTCAGATTTCAGTGTTTGAAAGCGACCCTGCGATGCAGTCCGTCGGTTGCCATGAAGGTCCGTCATGGGTCCGTCGCCTCAGCCTATTTTTCCAGACATAAAATTGCTGCCAAAAATACGACTAAAAAGGTCGTTACAGCCTCTATGTAGGTACTAATTTGTAAATTTTAAATTAAAATATATTTCTGGACACAATAAAAATAATAATATTCTAAAAAGTAATGAATTTATTATCTTTTTAACCAGTATTTCTCTAATTCTTTAACAAAATATAAGTCTAAAATCCTCTGTCTGTGAGGGAGGGTTGGTGATAATTCATAATGGTCAGTTGTGGTAACATCAAAGAGAGATACAAGAGTAAGGAAGATGAATTTAGAGGCAAGTCACCATCATGTATGTATTGTTTGAAAAAAAGGAGAAAGGAAGTTGTACTCTTAACCGCATGTCAATACATGGATGATTTTCTGCCCCGACTTAAAGAGTTATTTACAAGTACTGTGAATCACACACAGGAAAAAAGAAGGAGGGAGGGGGGGCAGGGGACGGCGCCCAGGGGCATCGAGACCCCTGTTTACCCTTTTGATACGCCCTTAAGTTTGCGTCGTGTGTTTTACATCCTCTATTTTTAAAGCGCTGCTGCAATCTCCGGCGTTTCTTGTTCTTATTGTTTTAATTAATTATTTTCACCCGAAATTAAGCTATTAAAAATTTTGTATTATATTAACATGATAAGATTAACAACTAATAATATTTTAGGTGGAATTGCAACTTAGTAAGAAGGTTATATTTTTTAACAAACACTATAAGGTTCATTTCTTATCATGTTCATATATAATAACAAAAATTAAAATATTAATTAATTTTATATAGCTTGAATTCCAAGAAAAGACATATATCATATAAATTGAGAGAATATATATGTATGTACGAGTTTATGGAAGATTTTCGATTTTGGATTACATGAAAATAAAAATAAAATATATGTATTATTTGTGGAGATTACAGATGGTCTTTCTGTTATATTTTCTTTGGAGAAAACTGTATATATTTAAGTGTTTATGAAATTAGAAAATTATAAATTATTGAGAAAAATAATTAATTTTACACTCTTTTTTGTAATAGTTATTTTACTATTTTTACACATTCTTTAAGAAATTATTAATAAAAATGAGAATTTACTGATTTAATCTTTAAGATATTTTTTTTTTACAACTTTACAAATTTTATTTATACTTTCAAAAAGAAACTTTATGTGATTATTTGTGAAGATTACGGATGGTCTTTCTATTATATTTTCTTGTTGGAGGATACTGGAAACATTACTTAGAATAATTGTTTATACAAATTTCTTTTATACTTACAAATTTTAAATTAAAATACTAAAATTAAACTTCACAATAAAAGTTTATGTGATGCTTCTTTCGATATTTTATATAGAATGTTGTCCTATATTGCAACATTAAGATTATGATGTTGCCACAACGTGAGCATATTATGAGTCAATCCATATGACAATTTTCTTAATCACCATATATAACATAAAATAACAAAGGTTAAATCAAATTAGACGAATGAAAATTTTCAAAGTAGAATCAGTATAAAATTTAAATTCACATAAATTGGTATAGAAATAGAAAAGTAGTCTTTTGTGTCAGTTCTACCTTGTGAAAATTTGGATAAATCCTAAATGATAACAGCAATTCAAAAATATATTGATCTAAATGATTAGATTGCAAATGTCTTTGCCATGATCAGCCAATTTCCTCCGGACACAAAAAGGACACAATTAACATTTAAAAACTTGTGAAAGGTTGCAACTGTGTTTGAGAAATGAAAAGGACGTGTAAGTTTGTAAGAGTCATCGATAGTACTCCCTCCGCTCCCTATTTACTTTTCATATTTCTTTTTTTAGTATCCCTATTTACGTGTCTATTTTGACATAATCAAGAAAAGGACCAAACCAAAAAAAATCCTAATATACCATCATTTATTAAAAACTTCTTGAAAATTTCTAAATTTTAATTCATCCTTTTGAAACCATAATTAATAGGAACAACATAACTTCCACTATGCTAATTATTGTTATTTAATATGTGAATCATTTTAACGTAGCAAACTAAATTAGCGAAGAGGGAGTAAGAAGGAGAGAGTAAGTAGTTTTTTTTATTCGGTACTTGTTTAAATATATTGACATGTACATGCTGTTTTTGTTGTAAAAAAGTCAAATGTATATATTAATTATGATTTTCTTCTAAATTGAAAATGAAGAATAATTGTGGCTGATTGACACATCAATTTTTTACCTCTCTTATTATAGATTAGATAGATTTTTGGATGGCATTTTTCTTTTTAAATTAACTGAATTGGTTCAGTTTTCAGACTATGGTATAATGTTATTCCAATTTACCTTCATTTAATTATGTGATTAATTAATAATAGTTATTTTAAGCATAATTAAAAAATTAATAATAAGGGTATTTAAAATGGAAAACTAAATTCAATTTATGTCACAATCCACTTCTTTTTTAAAGAGCTGGGTGAATTATGAAACACCTCCAAAAAAATAACTTAATATGGAATGGAGAGAATTAATTTTTTAGAGAAGAGAAGTTCTACATTGGAATCATTGTTAGAAAACATATATGCACAACAAAAGCATTCATGATTATTACGGCTAATATGAATAATACATAACCAATAATGTTTATTTTTGCTAAAACATATATCATGCTAGCTAGTACAGAACAAATAAACATAACGACGAAATAGAATTCAAAATTACCTTTGAAGCGTGAGCGATAACTTCAAGCGAATTAGAGAAAACAATAGTTTATGGTATTTTTCTATAATGATCCTCAAGTCACATCCGAACTCCTCAAGGGATTGGACAAGTATCGAATAGAATATTGATCTCATCTTTTCTAGGTTAGGAGAATCCCTATTTATAGAGATTTCTTCCTTGTCCAAAAAGGACCAGAAAACCTTGTTTTTCTAGTAGACTAGAAAACCAATATTATTCTTCCTTCTTCTTTTTTTACATAGAAATAGGATTCTAAGTTCTAGTTAAATATGGGCATTATAGGGAATAGAGAATTAATACGAAGTTTCTATTATGTCAATAATTCTAAATAATTTAATTTGAATCTATTCTTACATGATAAAATTATAAACATTCCACAGAAATTTGTATTGCACTCCTCTATTTCGTAATGCTCCATTAAACACTTATGTAATTCCCATGTTAAGATCTTGGATATATTTAAAAATAAAATTAAATTACTGACGAATTTAACTTAATGATAAGTTCCTGTAGAGAACGACTTCACTTTATTCAGTATCGGATTCATAAATTACTATTGCAGGATTTTGACACGATGAAAGCTTATAAGTTTATCAAAAAAGGCATATCCATCAATCTTTAGACGGGGACATGGAATTTCATCAACTAACTATTATTTCACCAACCTATATTATTATCATTTCAACTTCCCAGGCACATATGGACCATCTTCAGAATCTCACTTTATAAATCACAAAAACGATATAATTAATAAATACAGCTCATAATAGTTATAGCAGGATTAAAATATAAGTACATTTAAATAGTTTAGAGAATGGGTTTTGTCAGTCAGTCCTAAAACAACATTGCACTTGGTTCCTCACGACCAATGCAAAATGTACTAGCACAAGAAGCTGGGCCGAAACTAATCGTTCCCATAAGTACAAGATAAAGTACATATAATCTTGTTGCTACAGTAGTACCCGATGGTCAAAGTCCATTTCTAACCTAGATTGTGAACCAAAACAATTTTTCTATTTACTTATGGAATCGATGATTTCCTCCTCTTGTATACGCTAAAACTTATCACTAATCATCTACTATATAAGTAAAGAGACACCAATAAATGAATAGATGACTATTGAAATGAGAATAGTATTCTCAATAAATATTATTCTCTTAACATATGGTTAATAGTCTATATCCCATACAATCTCCCACTTAGACTTTAACCATACCAATTGTTTATAATGTACTATTATCTAATGTTTGGTTAATATTATATACCATAACAATCTTTACTGGAGATATTTAATCTGAATTGTATTTTTAAAATACTATGTTTAAAAAATGATTAATAGTAATACTCTAACAATCTCTCCCCCTTTTTAGGGACTCTCTAAATATGCATTTACAACTTTCACAGACATTCATTTTGTTTCTTATCAAAAAAAAATTTACCAAGCTATTTTCTTATGTAATTTTGTCTAGTAGTGCTTCGTCGTAACAAATCAATTAACCAACCTCGAAGTTCTATTCAAAATAAATAACTTAAGACACTAGTGTACAATAAGTTTCATTCAATTTAAAAGATACTTTCTCTTATGAGATAGATTAATAAAATTCAAATTGTATGAAATAATATTAATAAAAAATCACGTATCATACCACTACAAACGATATATTCATCAAATTCAATGATAGGAGAGTTACACACAAATGTATCAAATATTCATCTCTTATCAAGTTAGCAACTGGAAATTATTCCTTCTAACACAAGGTATATGTACAATGCATTTGAATTAATATTGTATCCCTATCAAAAGAAAAACTTAAGTAGTACTAAGTGGGTGCGTAAAGTCCATTGAGAATATGAGATATGATACATTAAATATATCATAATATTTTGAATAATTTCAAATACGAAGTCAGGGCTATTTCTACATTATATCTATCCCTGCATCCGCATAGCCAATCGATGGGATTGAGAGATACACTCATGCAAAATACAACCATGTACAATGATACGATTCTTAACTTCATTAAACTTATACAAACCTAACTCAGAGGGAGCGTCTATTGTATTGTTTAGGTTTAAGTGAAGTGAAAGTCCTTTAGTACGTTTACATTGATTCCAAGCTTTATTACTCAGTTTAAGAGAGTTTAATACAGATATCAAATAGATGATTAATTACATAGTGACTTGTATCAAGTTTTCATCCGATATAGGGAGGAAGGTATCAGCCAACACCATACAACTTAATATTCACTACTATTTAATAAATATGAACAAAAAACTCATATAAAAGCCAAAATAAAATTAATTTCTTACTAGGCCGGTCTTATGAATCTAACCAATTTAAGATCAATCAGAGGTTTTTTTTTCAAATTGCACAAACTATGATCAATTTAAATTGAAAAGTTTTTTGGCCATAATAGAAATTTAAAAATGTTCCCCGACAGTAATTCTTATTCATAGTATAATGCACTTCTGTGAAATAGATACAGGATCAAGAATTAAAAAATAAATTCTGAAATTTCCAAAAAGAAAAAAAAAAAATATGTTTATGTATACCCATTGGAATATTAAAATTCAAAACACACTATAGATTTCCATGCATCTTAAACAATAAATTTTGATGAAAAAATGACACTCATTGCAACATACATATGGGTATCAGAATGAACTACAGAAGTTCTGATCAATTGGAGTTCAAAAATAATATTTATTCCCATATCTTGATCCCCCCCAATTAGATTTCAAACAATTTCAAGAAAAAAATGAAATAAATTCACATCCTATCCATATATCAAATATGCCTAACTAACGCATCATTGTGTAATCATGGACAACTAAACATTAAATAAAAATAATATAAGGGTCAGTCGTATTTTGATTCCAAATAGTTAACTTTAAATCATTTTAACTGACCCAAGGAAAAATAATCAACATAGCAATGGGAAGTACTTTGTGCTTCTAGGTCGTTATCAATGAACTTTATTGTTTAAATTTCAGTCATGGAGTTCTATAAAAAAACATTTTAGTCCAACATCTAGTACCAAATTCAAATTTATTTAAGTGATTTCAAACATTTTTAGGAATTAAAATAATAGCCTACATCTGTATTCACATATCAATTCATGTCAATAACCATGTGCGACATGTTTTTAAATTTAACATAAACTAAATTGACATAAAGAATGACTTATCATATTCAAACAAAATTTTAATCCGCCCACCCAAATAGTCTAAATCCATTTAGACGAATTTCGTTTTGGTGCCAATCAGATTTCAAGTCAATCGGATATAATACAAAAAACTTCATACAACCTAAACAATGATAAATTGAAAAATAAAATCATTTTAGACATAGTTTTAGATTAAAATATTTGATCAAATTTTATCTATTTTAATAATTATCTAATTAGCATAAGGGGTAATTGTGTTGTTTCTTTGGACTAAGACACACAACACTTCTTGTAATCCAAAATTGGTCCTTTTGATTAAGACATCCGAGAATTCACGATACTATTTTTTCTCCTTTGAGTGAAAACTTTCATCACTCTTCTCATGGATTGATTGTGCATACTCGCATCTTTAAGAAATCTTATTAAAAAAAAAATTACACAGTATTCACTAGGACGATTATATCTGATACATTGAACTATCTAATGGAATTCAACATACATAAACACTTAATGAACCCTATTTGTAATCATAATTCCAATTCATATATTAAATATTTTCCTCATATATTAAACTTTAAATTTTTTTTAATGATTTCAAATAAATAACTACTTCACAGTAAACTATTTATTATCACAAAATTCTTAATTTATAATATGTAAAATATTACTCAAATAATTATCTTTTTTTAAAAAAAATTCTTGGCCAATTAAAAGGGACAAGCACATGAAACTAAATTGTATAGATAATTCCGGCTTAATGTTATATATTTAATCTGCCGAAATTTTACAACGGATAAAAATCTATCGGTACCATTCCGCCATGAGGCAACATGCACTACTCTTTAAAATTAAAAGGTTATTAATTTTGGCCTAATCACAAAGATTTGGCAGCCGCCAATCTACCACCGCCATTGTTATTTAAAGCATCTCTTTTAAAATAATTAACTTTCAGCCAATCAAAATAAACGATGTTATGTGGTTAAATATTACCTGCAATTAGACAAAGAAAATACAAAGAAAAAAGACAAAGATTGTCATCAAGAAGACAAGACTTAATTTAATTAAAAAGGTAGCTTCCCACTAACAAAATTTAGCGTGCACTATACATATTAATTTGAATTAAACTAAAAACCTGCCACACTTTAGCAAGATTTGTTTTTGATTGTTATCCGTGATAAAACACGCATCGACCATAAATAAGTAAGATTCAAATTTTTGTACACGGCGCATCAAACCAGCAGATTAAAACCACTTGTATCGTCTCACCAAATTCATCTCTCTCGTATAAGCTTCTCATGCTTCAAACATTAAAGAAACTTAAAATATAGCATATTTATGCGTATAATCACACATACATACCAATATGTTACGAGCTAACTATGATCAAAGTCATATTCGGCCACTCAAACTTGTCTCGATTATTCATTTAGACACCTCAATCAGACGACTACCTATTGAAAAACTTCACTCATTCATACATATGCAGTCATTTTTAAACCATTTTTTGTAGATGTGACACATTGTTTGTAACCCAACCTGTAGAGCGCGGTGAATGGTATTAAATTTGGGCTCTTTTTTTTTTTGAAAAAAACTATTATTTCTCTGCATTCGGTCGTGCAACAAGCCTTCCTCATCCACACCACAGTGTACCACTATCACGCTGCTGGCTTGACAAACCCTTTTTGCGTCCTGCGGATGTTATCCTAATACGTAACCTTTTTAGCTCGATTGTGTATATTTTGGCCCCTATGTTATCCTATTAGGATTGGTTGCCCACCACCATGACAACCACCATTCCACCATATTGTATTGTCATTTTGTCATGTTTAATGTGTTAAAGGCTTTTTAAGTTTGGAGTTTGTATCTTGTTGTTAATTTAAATTTTGGTGTTAAATTGATGTCCAGTGGTTTGAATTTATTGGAGGATTTTTCTATTCAATTATTTACTTTGCTCAAACATTGTATTGAGTTTTTTATTTGTTTGTAAAGCGTTGTTTTTTGACTTTAAATTGATGTTATTGGCCTAATTAAGGATGTTCCTCATCCAAACAAAATAATCGATGTATTAAAAGTACAAAAAATCAAAATCATCCATTTTTTTCGACAATGACTAATGAAACTTAAAAAAATTTTGAGAAATTTTCCCCTCGTTCTTTACCAACAACACGCGATGAAGTAACAAGTTATAATTATTAAAAAAGCTGATGAAAGAAAAAAAATTATGGTTGGGGTTGAAGGATGGACTGTACCGGGAGGGAGGGGCGCATTAATGGACAATACAAAAAATACCTTACCTGGGACTCAAAGCGGAAGTAGGCTTAGTAATAACCCCCACAAATTATCCTAATAACGGGGGTTGGATAACTCATAAAAAATAAAAGTAAATGGTGAAATTTAAAATTCCCAAAAAAATTTAATTAAATAGCGGGGTTTAAATACCTGCTAACTCAAAATATAATTTTTATTTCAATATATAAATATATATTTTTAATTCATAAAATATAAAACACTCACAATATTTGAAAATAGATAATTTAATAAATAGCTATTTTTAACTTTACAAAATACAAAAAAAAAAACAGCTTTTGGAAACTTCCAAATTACTCTCAATGTCACACTTTTCTCAACGGCACTTCTCCACCGTCTATAGCGCAGTTCTCCGCCGTCTACGTCGGCACTTCTCTACAGCGGCACGTCTCCTTACAGCTCTGTAAACTTAAGCTACTCACCAAATTCAAAATAGGATAGGTATTCTAAGATAATGTTTTCCACTTCTCACCTCTTTGAATAATGAATTTACCTCACATTTTTGGATTTTCTCACATGAATCTTCACAAATTGTACAAATTATTGGTTGTATTTACTAGGTAAGTTTACTTTTTGGCTGTTTGTATTGATGCATGGAGGTAGATTTAGGTTAACTTTGTTATATTCTTCATGGATGAAAATTCAAAATATCAAATTTGGTCATATATTTTGTTGTAGAATTAGGTTTATTTTGTTATTATTTTGGTGATTCTACAGATTCTTCGAGACATTCTGTGTCTACAGATATTTTGGGGCCACTTTGTCTGAAATGGTGTCGCTAACAAGTGCCTTGTTTCTTCTTAAAATTTGGAGTTGTCGTCTCCATATATCCTTTTGTTTATGCTGGAGTAAGGTCTATATAGTTTCCCCTTTGTTTGTTAATTAATTCTTTTTTAGCTGTTAAATGTGCCCTCAATGTTCACTTATCTCTGTATACTTGTATTAATATAATATATTCTTATTTGGAACTGAAATTAACAGGAGAGCTTCTAGATCTTTAGGGATAAAAAAAAGTCCCATTCGATCCAAAAAGATGCTTTTGTCATATCCTGGCTTTCTTTTGACCCCCCTCCCTCCTATGAGGTACTCTTTTATTTGCTTAGATCACTATAATTTCTCAGTGGTTAGGCCCCTAAGGAAATAGTTGAGGCCTCAAGTTCATCCTATGCTTATGCTTAAATCAACTATAATAGTACTAAACAGATATAAATAGACATTTACTCTCAGTGGATGTTCTTAGTGTGGGTGCTGATATTTTCTTCAGAATAATACTAGGATTGCACAAGTATTGTTGCATACATTTCAAACAGAGAATGTTTGACAAGTGCTAGAATGAACTTCTAATTTTAATTGAATTTATGCTTTAATAAAAAATTAAATTGATGAATAAAATCAATTCTTAACTGAAAATTTCGTTGATGATTCGATACGGGGGGGGAAGGCTCGGACATCTTTGAACCTAGAAACATAATTTGGTTGCCAAACTATGACAGTTCCGCGAAAAGGGGGGAAAAGAAAATTTTTTTTAAAGGGGGGGGGAGGGGGGGGGGGGCTTTTGATAGTTCAGCTATTACATTATTCGATTTTATAACATGAGAAATCAAAAGCTAAGGTGGATGTCCTCACCTTTGATGTGAACATTTACAATGGTACCTGTTATTTAGGAATAATCAATTAAGTGATTGGTTGCATTTTGTTGATAAGATGAAAATTCGATTTAAACAGAAATGATATGAGTTTGCGGCAGAGTGAAGCGCCAATCTCGAACAGGTAACCTACGTGACTGAGTACCAATATCGTTGTGAGGATATTTTGTCGAGCTTTGGTAAGTCCGATGTACTCTTCCCAGGCCACACATATGTTCATCCTTGTTGGAGCAACATAACTAACTCTCTTATACCATAATATCATGACCAATCATAATGCAAAAGCAATACAAATGTGTGTAAGGTGTGTGATTAGTTGTTCGATAGGTACAAAGATTCATATTCTCTCTCAGTCTCGCTATGTTCAGCAAGCTTATTGAACTTTCCATTCTAGATGGGCATGTCGAGTCAAGTACATGGTGTGCTATTATATTTGTATCTTTTACAATATCAGTAATGTAGCAATTTTCTGCAACAGGTAAAATAAATGTATATTTGCAACAATCAATGGAGTAAAAGTCAACATTGATTTATACAATGAATGTTGTTTTTACTACTGGGAGATTTTTTATTTTTTCTTACTAGTTGGACTACCTGTGAGGCTACTAACTTAGTACATTGATACTCAAAGAGGTAATACCTTGTTAATGGTGAATAAATTCACCTGCAATTATTAGAAAAATAGAAATATGACTCATTTCATATCTTGATCCAAATTCTCTTGACCAAAGATCATAGTTTCATCTACTTTTATTGTTAGCAGATATGTCGAAGCTGAAGCATTACGACAACTTACGCAACTCATTTACTCATCATCTAGTTCACAAGGTTTGGCACATTCTTCATCAAGAAATCAATCATTTGACATCATCAACTGCGCGATCTGCGTTGACATCTGTATATTGACAGTTGATTTCGCTGCTAAAGAATGAAAATGATATTGTGTACTAGCTCAAGTTCAGTTTATAGAAAATTTGGTACATGTATGTTATAATTGTTGCTCGTGTAGTTTTCTTTACTTTGTGTAGAATATTTACTTTTTGTGTAGTCGCCAGTTGATTTTCGTATGTGTTTTATAGGCAGATGTGCGGCTAGCTGCTTAAACTTTGTTTGTTTAGGTAAAATTTGACTAATATAAGTATTGTCAAGGTAATTTTACTCTTTTTTAGCATTAATATTTGATAGGATTAACATGTTCTGCCAGACTCACTGCTTTAGTCACTTGTGTTGATTTCTTTGTCTCTCGTCGGGCGGCAAAAGATTGTTTTCCCCCCTTGATAAAGCCTTCTTTAAGATAGTAAAGATAATGTAGTCTTCAGAGGCTAGAGGGAATGTTTAGAAGTTTAGATGTTGCATATCTTTTACCTTCTACTTCGTGCTTCATATACGTATTTGATTCCCAAAAATTTGTACAATCTTTGTGAGCAATATCGGAAGAAGCTTATTATTTTCTAGTTGAAGGTGTGCCCCTACTGCTCCTCAAATTTGTTCGGCTTGTTTATTTGTGGGTGCAGTGTAGTATGTTTCATATGCTTGTTTATTTGTGGGTGCACTTTATTTCTTAGACCTTGTAAGTTTCCCAAAATTATTAACAGCAACCAGTCACCTGGAGCCTATTCAGCAGGACTTGGATTGGCATTCTTTAGTATCAACAATTTTTACGAGTAAAGAAAATGAATAGCATACCAGCTCATAGTTGCATAAGAAGGTCTGTGCTTTCAAAATTGTCGCCTGTTTCTTCTTCGTCTTAAATCCTATTGTGACAAAATTATTCAACCTTGTGGAAGAATTAACATCAATAGTCACTTTTGAATCTTCACTTGCGACAGTAGTTGGTTGTGTTTTTCTTGGAACAAACTCAAGTGCATGTGTATTCATGATTTTGGACTCATAACTACTATGTTCACAGCAGGATTTTGGTTCTGTACTTATCCATTTTTCATGCAAGCTGACTGGTTCTGTGGGACTTTACACTCCTTTGTCGTGATCATTTTTTCTGTAATTATTGATATGTTACTCTCAACGAATTTATTTAGTGCAATGAGATTACATGTACGTGCGGTGTCTGTCATTGGAGTTACAAATAGCACTGTTGGTCAACCAGTTGTGTCGTTGAAAGATTGAGTATATTGTGCCGTCGGTTTTGAAAGATTTGAATCCTTTCTCAATTAAATTAAATGATTTTAACTCTTTTTCTGTTGTTGTAAGTTGAGACATGCAAAATTCTCTGTCCAAGTGTTAACCTAGAAAGGAAAGACGTCTGTCACGAGTATCTTTGTCTCTAAATCGAAATTGTTGATGTTCATATAGTGACTCCAACTTATTTGCTTGAGGCCTAGTGTTGTGGTGTCGTTAATGCTTAAACCTTAGTCTGTTAATCTTACGGGAAGTTTTGTTTGTGACTTTGCAGTGGGCTTAACAACCATTGTTCAAGGAGGTTTTATGCTTCCATACACAGCTCTAAGTAATCGTCATCATTTCTAATCTAGATATACTGTTTCGCGTCAAGCATTGTAGTCAATAGGAAAGTCATACAATGAAACATCGGATTATATACAACCTCAAACCATTTACCAATCAACTAATAGTCAAAATATAAGAAAAAGGAACATTAAATTGTCTGTATAAGAAAAAATAGCCTCTAGTCCTAGTTCTGTCTCTTTTCTACTGACAGAACAACCTGAGATTCTTGGTTCATGTTTAGAACTATTGTAATATTTGTTCAAGTAGGTGAGGGTGTCTGTTTAGTAGTACCGTATGTTGTCGTTTGAAATGGTTTAGAATCATTGCTGTGTAATGGTTACCTTGTCTATTGGTTTTAAGTTTGTTGTTGGTAGTATTATGATAATTAATGGAAATGGAAATTATTATAAAATTTGGGTTTTACTACATTCAGCCATGAATTTAGAGTTTGGATAAGTCCTTCTATTTTCTTTGCAGCCAAGGCTGATGTTAGTGACAATAATATAGTGTTGAAACAGTGGAAGTCCAAAAACTGTCCTATCTTAAGTTTGGGTTGCTATTGATTTGACGTTCTAGAGTTTAGTTTAAGTTACGTAAAGTTTGAGTGATTTGAAGTACAAGCAAATTTGATAGAATATATGACGTTCTTGAAATCGTAATGGTTTGAAACCAGATGATAGGTTTTTTGTGTTCACTTATGAATATTTGTGTTGCCATATTGTATATTCTTAATGCAAGATGTCCTTTGAAATGATGCACATGTAGTTAATTAATTATTATTATCATTCTAAAGTGAATGTCCTGGCAAATGCTACAAAACGTTCTATGTCATAATCACGGGGGTCCCAGCTCCTATTAATTTAATGTAAAATTTCATTATTGAGGGGGTTTTTGACTACCCCTAGTTCACCAATCGTTGGGGTTTCGCACTCTAGTTTGAAATGCGTTGGGGTTCGAAACCCCCGCGAGTTAACCCCTACTAATGGTACCGGGAGTTGCCCAGAAACCCATGCGACTTAATTGTGACACTCCTAACTGGAGGAGTTTATTCAACCCCCGTAACACTAAATTGCGGAGGTTATTGACCGTCACAATATGTAATTATAACCCCCAGAATTTGAGCCTTTTTTTGTAGTGGGAGTTAGAGGGAAATGTATGTTTTGGGTTTTAGAGGAAGGCAGGGAAAGTGGTGATGAAGTTTAGTGTTGTTTTTTTCATTTTTTTACTTTAAATAATTTTCTTTTTTTTTTACTTGATAAGAAATGTTTTTAAAACATTTTGATAAAAAATAACAATGTCATTATTAATTGGTTTCAAATGGACATGTCAGCGCGAGAGTCATTTCATAAATCCTCTATTTAATTTATTCTAAAAAAATTATCTCAAATGGTGCAAATTAGAATTGGAGAAGGGTTCAATAGGTAGTATGTCTAGTTGGGTGTTTAAATGAATAATCGAGGGACAAGTTTGAATGGCCGCTCTGACTTTGACCAGCAATGTTTATTGCTTGAAAGCAAGACTGTTGATGTCAAGTTTGTTTATGAAAACATATCTGCACGCAGAAGCCTTCATGAATCTGTATTGCTTACTGAATAAACCAGACCAATAAGGTTTATGCTAAAACATATATGTAGAACACATTAAAACATAATGAAATTAATTCACACTATGACCTCTTGAAGCGTAAGCGGATACCTTCATAAAGAATCTATCATGCTAGAACACATAAACATAAATGAAATATAATTAAACCAATGACCTCTTGAAGGTGAGCGGATACTTTCAAGTCGGAAAATATCTACAAGATAAACAATAAACTAGGTATTCTGCGTGATTGTTTCCCAAGTCACATCGAACTATTTCAATTACTGGGGGGGCAAGTATAGAATAGAAATTAATCTCCCTCTTTTTTCTAGGTTAGGAGAAACCATAATTATAGAGATTTCTTCCTTCTCCAAACAGAATCAAAAACTTGTTTTTCTAGAAGACTAGAAAATCAATATTAGTCTTCCTTTTTTACATAGAAAGATTGACCTGACTCGGGAGTATAGTTATCACAACATGAATTATTGGCTCCTATTATAGAAATAATGCTAAATAATAATTTGCATTATCTTACCCTAATAAATTTACAATCATTCAATAGAAATTGTAATGCACTCCTCTATTTCGTAAATTCCCCATGACATACTAATGTAGGTTCCCAATGTTTAAAAGGGGAATTTTTCTGATACTAATCAATAAATTAAATTACTGGCGAATTTAACTAGATGAGTAATTTCCTTAGAGCCACTACTTAACTTATTCAGTCGGATTCATAAAATCCACTTGCAAGAATTGCACAATTGAAAACTTATGAGTTTCCAGAAAGACATATCAATAATCGATATAATGAGACATTCGATTCATCAACTACTTATTATTTCACAAACATAGTTGTTCATTCAAAGTACCAGACATATAACCCATTAGAATCTCACCTTAAATAAATCAAAACGATAATTAAAATATAATACATATCATAATAGTTATATTGATTAGAATCTAAGTACATTTAATAGTTTAGTAAATATGTTTTTGACACAGTCGGTCTAAAATAACTATTATACTCGGATCCCATTCAATACATAAAAATGTACTAGCACAGAAGTGGGAAGTATACCGTTCCATAATTCAGATAAATTACATATATCTTCTTGTAGTACAATAGTACCAGGCATGTCCAAGTTCTATCCTAGATGTGAACCAAAAACTTATACTTATAAGGAGCGATGATTAATCCTCTTGATAAGTTAAAACTCTACCCACTAAATCATCTACTATACAAGTATATAGACACCATAAATAAATATTAAATAAATATCTTATTCTTGATAAATGTTATTTTTCACATATGGGTTCATATATAGTATACTATCACCCAATCCTTGGACGGTTGCGTGCATCTTCTGGAATGTAATACTTGTCAATTAGTTTGAAAATGATAAACCCAATAATGGTTTAACGTTAACATGACGTGTCGTATTACTAGTCAATATTTATACATGGAGATTTCTTTTGATCTAGAAAGAAGATAAAGGCGGTCGAGTGTGGGTTCAAAAAAAATTTTCACCAAACAATAATTAGGCAGGTATGGACTTCTTCGCTAGTTAAAATTGGAAAAATAAAGGTATTCAGAGCTCTCGTTGTAATCCAAGGAAACAAAATATAAATAATAGTGAAAAATTCGACACATATAATATAGAGTTGTTAACAAAATATTATTAATTAAATATTTTTAAGAAAAACGTAAGACTAAATCTCAGAGCAGTCTCATTTTCATGAAGAAATCGACATGCAAAAGGAATTGTCATTTTCAAGACAACTAATATGAGGATTCAAAAAGACATTAAATTGATAGATGTTCACCATTATAAGTATTATTTTACTCTCGTGAATTTGAGGCATTTAGAGACAAGAAAGAAGAGAAGTCAGGATGGGATTATAGCATTAACAAAGACAAAGCAGAAGACATAAATGTTGAAGCAGAAGCTTTCATTAAGTCGATGCACCGTAAATTTGAAGTATCAAAATTGATGTTAACCAAGTCTTCTTATTAAAAAAATTAATGAGTCATGTGCTATATATATGGATCTTTTTAGGAATTGTAACTGAAGTGTGCATACATTATATATGTGCATTAAATAAATTATTAGGTATTATGTGGTTGTTAAGTTTTTTTCTAATAAATATCAGATTTCATGGCAATATATCATCCGAGTATTGCAATTTTAAAATATTTTAGTTTTTTTTTAAACATATTCTTTCCCGTATTGTTTGGAACATGGCTTAGGATCAAAAGTTGGAAAAAATAAACACTAACAATGTGTACCATAGGGTAATTATTCAAAAAATATTTAAGTTTAATTTTTTCAGTCTATTTAAACTAACAAGAGACCTCAAATACAAACTTAAGCTAGAGTTTGATCATAGATTTTTAAATATTTTTGATAAATTTTATTTGCTTGTGTATGTATTTGCATTTACAAATTCCCATTGTGTTTTTGACCATCATATTTGAGAAAATATTATTTTATTTTTTTAAAAAAAATTGATTTATACCTAAAAATTTTAAACATCAAAAATTAATCATGGTTTGTATTAATAAGAAGAAGAAATGTTGAGTAAAAATAAGATTATGACTTTCGAGCAGACAAATCCCAATGGATCTTTATGCACCAATAATAAGAGCTTAGTGTTCATGACATAGAGCAAAAGTGTAGTTTTGAGTAAGTGCAACAAACATTATCATTCCATACATGGTGAAGTAGACGAAACATATGACTTTATTACTCCAAGCTGATTGTTCAGTATTTTCATCAACCATATCATCACTTCCATATTCAATGAATATTTTATCAGTACTCTGGTGTTCACGTAAAAATTATGTAATACAATGCAAGCAAATACTATAGAGGGTAGTTTTTTGTACAGATATAAGTTTGGTGTACTGTAGACTTTGAGTTTTTAAAAGTTTTCAAATAATGAGATTTGACCCAGATACTAATTTTTTCTAGTATTTAAAAATTTGAGTTATTTGTCAAAAATATTTGCTAAATAATGATAAATAATATAAACAAACACTATTTGCCAAATCTTCATACTCATAAGTTCAAGTAAGTTAAAGAGCATGCCACATCACATCTTAAATTCAATGATATTTCATATCAATATGTTTAGACCGATAATGAAATGCTATCAAGATGAGAAGCAATTTAACTATCACCAATAAAGCACAGATCTCTCTAGAGCACAACTAAATCCTCCAAAAAACTCTTACAAGTTTTAGCGGGATCAATATGCACAATTTTTATAGTAGATAGAAAAATATATTTTTGCAACCCAAATTATTAAGAAACAACTCCCCTGGTCAAATCAAGATTAAAAAAGTTACATGCTTAATAGGAAAAATAATTTTAAGCAAGAAAAAAAAAATTGTTGGAGAAAACATAGACAATAATGTATAGATTTTATAATGTTTAGACAATAATGTTCGATTTTATAGAGTTTTTTCTTTGAAGCTAATAAAAAAAGTTTAATGATGGTGAATTTTGTTATTTATGTAAGATGTGATTAAGTTTAATTAATACTTTTTATTTTGATAAATCTATTAGATTTAAGATAAGAATCAAAATGAACACATTTTATTATACATTAAGGGATCTTATATATATATATATATATATATATAAAAGAGAATCCTAGGCCCATATACGTGGCGCCATCACAAACAAGGATTCCTTTTTAAATTTATTTATTACAAAAACTAGTCTTCCCTTTTCATGAAAAGTTGTAAGTTTATGAAAAAATGTGACCTTATGAAAAGTGGCTTACTTTTATGAAAAGTTGCGAGCCTTTAGGAAGAGTTACGACTGTTATGATGAGTTGCCTCTTTATGGAAAGTGTGACTTTAGGAACGTTTGTGACCTTTCCGATGGAATTGAAACTTTCAAAGAGTTGGTGACCTACATTTGCTTAATAGAAATAGAGGGATTGTCTATCAAGGTTATTGTGCTTTTTTTTCGTTACAGAGTAATAATTCAAATTAAGTAATTCTGTTTTATGAAGTTTGTTTCATTCCTTACAAATTCTGTCCTACTTCATGGTAGTTAATTCTTTACAGTAAGTCATAGTATTATGTAAAACATGACAATTTCTTTTTTACTATTTTTTATCAACCTTTTCTAACTATGTTTAAAAATTTCAGCTTAAGGATGATTAAAAATCGATTTCTCTTTCTTCCCGTCCTACAGGTTGTTTCATTATAAAACATGAATAATCGTTTTAATCGCATGTGAAGACCTACGCTGCACCTTTAGTTTAAACTCACAAACACTGCTGAACTGGTTCAATTATTATATTAGGTTTTTTAAATAACAAAACATATTTTTTTTGCCACTACTAATGTAGGTTTTCGCGTGTTAAGGGAGTTGAATTTAAGTCACGTAATTAAGCTTTTTTTTATGAAGTGTGTTTCATTTCACTCAAAAGTTTCTTCCTCCTATATAATGAAGTTTAATTTTGTACTGTGAAGTCATAAGTGTAGTAGTCTATTGCATTTCTTTTTCTTAATAATTGTTTTTTAACTCAATTAAAAGATTCGTGAGGATGTTGAAAATTTATCTTCTATTTTGTCTCTTGCTATAGTTTTATTCTATGCTTTTTGGGGAAATGCTTAGGGGGTCGTTCCTATATCGATTGCACAGAACAAGATATGTGATTAAAGAATGACAATGCCTGAAGTTGGTAATAAGAAGCAAACAACTTGTTGCCTTCTTTTGCCACAGTTAGTATATTATTTTTGATTGCCCATTCTTAGGTATAAACATTTTATATGTCATTGCATCCTCCCTAGAATATTAGTATCGCAAATTAACTAATTTCTCATATTTCTTTGTCTTTTCTTTTTAGGCATCAATTTTTTTAAACAAATAAATATTCAAAATACGCTAGTACAAAAATATATTTTATTGGCAATGAATATGCACAGTAACAAAGATTGCTAGTCTTTACCTACATTAATTAATTTTCATTACATTCAATGTTGCTATAGATTTTTTCTAGGGACATTTATAATTGTCGCTAAAAATCATTTTTGTTGTCCACCATTTGGAAAGGAAAAAATCTACTAGTTGCATATTTTGCTGCTCCCAGCCTTCGGTATATACTACTCTGCAATGCCTTCCAATTTTTTCTTTGTAATAGAGTAAGTTCTATCATAATAATCATACAAAATATCATGATAGACAATTAAGAAGATAATACGACATTATAGGAAATCCCCATCGTATTTTTCACTTTTCTCTAGATGAGAAGCTAGTTTCATCATCATTATATGATAAGTATGCTTTATTTAGATCTTTTCGGTTAATACATAAGAAAACATTGAGAAGACTTAAGTAGAGAAAAGTACTTTACCCTTCCATCTCTTGGACATGGTTACCCATTGAAAGAAATGGCTGTAAGATCTCCATCTTGGACATCCCACAGTTTTTTCAATTGTATCCATGATTTGGATCTCCTTAAAATTGTTAGGAACAAATTACAAGATAATACAATTGCAATAACAATTGAAAATAAAATGAGAAATAATCTCTTGAGGGGTGAGGCACGGAATCCGCTTCTTAAGGAGATTCAAGCCCACTGCAACAAAGGTTTCATCGGTCTAACAGTAGTCCTCTTTGACTTGTACCCTCCAGGATACAACGGCCTTCACAAAGTATTAAACTCAACACTCTGACAGAGTTGCAGTTCAAAGCTCCACAAAAAAGAACACAGCCCTTCAACTAATAAGAACTCTCTTTTAGACAACCTTTCACTCTTGGTTTTCTCTTGGTTTTTTTTTGTGTGTCACAAACCCACAATGAAGGACCACCAATATTTATACTACAAGACGTCTTCCTAGCAATGAATAGGAAGCTAAGGATGGTATAAATAGTGAAGATAATGACCTAGAGTTTCAAATGTTACATAGGTTACAAAATGGGAGGTACCATAGGGGTCAAAGAGTAATGGAGGAATAAGAATGCAAATAAAGTGATGATAACAATTGGATAAGCATGATGTAGAAGTTACCATTTCCAATGTTTAGTGGAAATGTTTTATCTCCACAATGAATTCAACCAATAAAGCAAAAGTAAGCCTACATGGCTACTAAGTCAAAGATTGAATAACATGAATTAAAATTGGTAGTTAAAACACAAAAATGCACCCAATGGTCTGCTTATAACTCCAAAAGTAAAGAAATTAATATTTTAATATTAATATTAAAATGCTAAGATCCTAACAATCCCCCACTAATTTAATATTTAATAAGGAGTAACAGGTGCAGGAAGACTACTTGCATAATGAGGTGTGCTCTGCATTGAACTCCACTTAGTGAAACAGTACTTTTACTCAGAGCCGTTTATGGTCTCAGACTTGACTATGATGCTTAGAGGGAAATAAAATATCACTTCCTCACACATAATAATCAAGGTGTTGACATGAGCTAACAGTCAGCACGTTTATGGCCATTGGCTATCACGGTTTCATGAGTGCATTTGAGACTAAGCGTCATTCGCATAGGAAGCGACCTACCTTCCACACATCACATAGGTGAATCTATCGAGAGTGATCCTGCTAAGATTAAACTCCACCATACGGGTACAAAATTCATTAAGAGTTTATCAACTCAAACCTTCACAAACTAAAGGAAACTGCACTCACATCATAGGGAGGGAAAAAATAGTGGATTTCACAACCAAGTATCATATGATTTGTTTTTCCCTGGAACCTTGTTTATCGGATCTCTAGGCCCTAGGTGGGGTTTCCTCATCTATGATTCAGGATTTGTAGGGCTTCAATCTCATCTCCCTCAATGTGCTCCAGACCTTTCTCTTGTTAAGGAATTCATAGAGGATCTTCAGGATTAACAAGATTGACCCCCATTTTTTTAAAAATCAATTATAATGTTACCATTGTCAAACATACGATCTTTAACTTATGTGTTTCCTCCTCTATCTAGGGCGAATTTACAGTTGTAAATAACGGTTTTTTGAAACTCTACCAATGCAGCGGGCTATCACAATGAATTTAAAATAGGAGGAATTGGTTTTTCAAAAAAACAAAACACAAAAAAAAATAAGAATTTGAAACAATAAATCTCTTAACCCAATTCGCTTCCTCATAGCTGAAGCTAAAACATTGTTCAAGCCTCCATGGTAGGGTTAGCAATTATAGTTGGCTTTTTGATCTCCAACAAACAGAACCACCACCTAAAGTAAATAAATAACCAGTGCGTAGAACAGAGGAAGAACCAAACAAAATGTTCCAATCTGCATCACAACGTCCGTCAAGTACATCGGGATATTTTCAAAGAACAAAACCCTATGTTAGTCCAACCAAAGAATATCAGAACTCTTGTTAAAGATGCCAATGTGCATTCATGACTTGGCTTGTAAACCTGTCAAGTACCCTACTGCATAGCAATATCGAGGCCTAGTGCAATCAGTCAAATATCTCCAAACTTGCCGATTATACTAGCATATTCTTGTGATTATTACATCTTTTTCACTTTCAAAATGAAAATAAGTGAAACACTTGGAATCAATAGGAGTTTTCGCAACATGCTTGCAATCCATGAAGTCTATGTTTTCAAAATTTCTCAACATAATGGGACTGGTCAAGGAAAATCCCCCTAACAACTGTTATTGTTATTTTTATTCCAAGAATAAATTTGCCTGTCACCAATCGATCTTTATATAAAATGGCTTCTCAAGACATTTTTCGTAGCTTCATCAATACATTCATGTAGAGCCAAAGATCAACCAAATCATAAAATAGTAGACAAATGATCACATGTGAATTATTTGTTCCAAGACTTATAATTTATTGCACTTATCACACTCATTTGTTTACAAAACCATTCAATCATGCAGGAAATCAAATTTTTATGTCATTGCTTTTGTGCTGTGTACTCCCGTACAGCCATATAGGGATTAGTAAGTTGACATACTTGCGTTTTTGGCCCTTGCTTCAACAAAACTCGGTTTGTCCATATAAATTTCTTCATTAGGGTCTCCATTTAGAAAAGCAGTTTTTGACATATATTTGTAAATTTGCCAAATAAAAAATTGAGCCATAGCAACAAAAAAGTCTAATGGATTGAAATTCTTGTTACCGGAGGAAAAGGTTATCAAAAAATTCTAGGGCTTCTAGTTGTTTAAAACTTTGGGCAACTAGCCTAAACCTTGTATTATCAAGAGAACCATCCGGTTTCATAACTTTTTCCTTAAGACCCATTTTCAACCATGTGTTTACAACCCTGTGGTAAATAACTAACTTCCGTTTTATTAGAAATTAAGATTCTATTTCATTCATTTACAACTCTTTTTCCAAAAAATAGAATCATGTTGAAGAACATGCTTCTTTCAAAGTTAGTAGAGGGTCATTTTTCAACATTAAACCAAAAAATTAGGATCAAAATATTTTGTCAATCTTTACCCCCACTATTTTTTAGTATCAAAAGGACAATTATTTTCATGAAAAGAACATCACCAAATTCTATTACATATTATCTTCAAGTTAAAAAATCTTAGGTTGACTATTTGAAGCATAGACAAGGGGAGAAATGCACAAGAGTAGGTGAGTAACTTGCTTACCCAACTTTGTAATCTTGGGATCCATTAGCCTCACAAAGGCTAGACAAAAACCCCCCCCCCCCCCAAACTCATTAGAGATCCCCAAACTTGGTCTTGTAAACATTTCCACATCAAAAGTTGTCAATTTAGACTTTTTATGAGGCCACACGTTTACACACAAAACAAGCAGTTAAGATAGCTTCCCCAAAAAATTTAAAGGTGCATTGACTCAATTAGCATGGCATTAGTCCATTCACCAACGTTATATTTTCCTTTCTGCTACCATTAGACGAACGGAGGAGTACGGAGGATTAGTTTTCATGAATTATCAGTGATCTAACAAAAGAATTAACCTTCTTTTGATCATATTCACCGGGCCCCTATCACTTATAATTATTTTTATTTTCTTTTAAATGGTGTCAACCTCGTTGGAGATAAGTTTTGAAATTTTAAAAAACATTCACTGTTGTTTTCATACAGTAAAATAGTAAACTAGAAAAATCATCAGTGTGAAAGTGGAAAATATCATTACCTCACGAGTTTAGATTCCACCAAGTTTCAAGAAGATCAGTAATGAACTAATTCTAACAAATCCGTTTTTTTCTTCAACTGAAATGAGACTGTAGTGATCTTGGTTATACAGCCTCACACTTCAAAATTCTTTTTAACCATTGTGATTAATCCTAAACTACTCATGATTCAACATAACGATCATTAATATGACACAAACGAGCAGGCAAAAATTAATAGAAAAATCATATAAACAGAAGTAGAAGTTTTCTTCATTTCAACATTCAACTTAAAATCCCATCATGCATACCCTACCACAACAAAGACCTTTCCTTCACTATTACATATGACCAATTCAATCATATGTTTAAAGCCTTGCTTGATGAGAAGAAAACTAGACATCAATTTGTT
The DNA here is from genome assembly GCA_027704765.1 of Solanum habrochaites. Lineage (NCBI taxonomy): Eukaryota > Viridiplantae > Streptophyta > Magnoliopsida > Solanales > Solanaceae > Solanum > Solanum habrochaites. The sequence continues at coordinate 43,601 of JAKWJA010002110.1, forward strand.
CTTATAGAAGAGTAGAAAGTACATCTTCATGTTACTATCCTTTCCAGAAGTAAACACAATTCAACATCTCCTTTCCATCACTGAGAGTGTGAGCATCACCAAGCCGAGGGTTTTGAGGCTCCTCAACTTGGTATATTTTTTAAACCAGTCTTTGTCATAAACAGACATGACGGTTTGCACAAAATCAGCCACCATTCCCATCAACATTATCAATCATTGTTTGGAGTCGGTAATCACCACACAAAAGGTTCTCGGTAAACGTTTGCCTGAGGTTTAGGACCACGTTTCTGGAATCTACAAAAAGTGAGCATATGTCCACTCTTGGCACAAACAAAGCATGGTCCATTTTCGTGAAACTTGTTGATTTTGTCGCTTTGGTGGTGATCTTCACCCTAGTTTTCTTGGGAGGTCTACATTATGTTATTGAATTTTTTTCTTTTTAGGCTTTAAAGAAGAATTTTTCTAAGTTTCGGAGTAGCATTATTCGAAAGTAATCAGTAATATTTAAATTTACCTGCGATGTTGATGGTGTTCTATTTGTTGTTAAAAGTGATTTGACCACTTGCTTCTTCTTCCATGCGGATTTTCATTATTAAGGTTTCCAGAGAGGTTTCCTGTGGTTCGTGACGCATATTTTTTGGAAATTCCTTCAAAAGGTGGAAGTTTATCCAATATGCCACAACAATAAGGTTTATCCCAATTTTATACCTATTCGGACCTAAGTCACCAACCCATCATGGATGCAGTTTGAGCTTGATCTACAATGATTTGTTGTCGATCAGGTTGGGTAACGAAAAAATCTACTAGCTACATCTTTTGCGCTCAGCCTCTTCGGTATCATTACTTAATTCTGCAATGCCTTCAAGTTTTCTTGGTACTAGAGTTAAGTTTCTATCACTAATAAATCCTAAAAAAAATTTATCAGATAGACAATTAAAAAAAATGTAATACCGACGCTTCTGGAATAACATTGTACTTTTCCACTCTTAGATGAGAACTTAGTTTAACAATCATTATAGGTGATGATGTCGTCTTTATTTGGGATTCTTCTCGGTTAATACATAAGAAACATGAGAAGACGTACGTAGAAAGTACTTACCCTTTCATCTCTGAAATGGTTACCATTGAACCGAATGGCTTGTTAAGATCTCCCATCTGACATCCGCAGTTTTTCAATTGTAGCCAATCTTTGAATCTCCTTCAATTGTTAGTAAAAAACTTACAAGATAATTAAAATTGCAATATTACAATGAAAATAAAATGACGACAATAATCTGTTGGGCTGAGGCGCGGATATCTCGCTCTCTTTAAGGAGATTCAAGCCATCTGCAGCAAATATTTTCACCGGTCAAGCAGTAGTCTCTTTGACTGTCCCCTACAGGAACAACACCTTCACAAAGGTAACTCAACAGCTCTGGGACAAGAGTTGAGTTAAACGCTCCACAATAATAGAACCACATCCGTCAACTAATAAGAACTCTCTTTAGACTAACTCTTCACTCTTGTTTTCTCTTGTGTTTTTTGTGTGTACCAAACCAAATGAAAGACCACCACATTTGACTACAAGAAGTCTTCGAGCAATGAATAGGAAGATAAGGAGGTAGTAGTAAATTAGAGTTTAAATAGTTAAGATAATGTCTTAGGTGTGCATTAGGTTACAAAAAAAGAGTTACATAGGTACAAAGAGTAATGGAGGAATTAAGAATGGAAATAAAGTGATGGAAACCATGCCTTGCAATGATGTAGAAGTTTATTCATTTCCAATGTGTATTTGAATGTTTTTATCTCACAATGAATTCAACCAATAAAGCCAAAAGTTAATGGCATTACATGGGCTACCAAGTCAAGATGAATAAACATGATTACCTTGGTAGTTATTTTAAAACACAAATGCCTACCAATGGTCATTCTTGTAAACTCCAAAATAAAGCAATTTAATTAGGGTAAATATTAAATTGAAAAATGTAATAACCAACCATGATTTATTACCCATAAATCAATTTTAAAAACTATCTAAATTAATCATGGTTTGTCTTACATAGGCAGATAGAGAAACGTGACGTAATAAATTCATGACTTTCGAGCAACAAATTAATTGGATCTTTATTGCACCAAATAATAAGTAGCTAGTGTTCATGATATTAGAGCAACGTGGTAGTTTTGAGTAAGTGCAACAAACATTATAATTCCATACATGGTGAAGTAGACGAAGCATATGACGTTATTACTCTAAGCTGATTGTTCATCATTTTCATCAACAACCATATCATCACTTCCATATTCACTGAATATTTTATCACTACTTTGGTGTTCACGTAAAAATTATGTAATACAATGCAAGCAAATACTATAGAGGGTAGTTTTCTGTACAGATATAAGTTTGGTGTACTGTAGACTTTGAGTTTTTAAAAGTTTCCAAATAATGAGATTTGACCCAAATACTAATTTTTTCTAGTATTTAAAAATTTGAGTTATTTGTCAAAAATAATTTCTAAATAATGACAAATATATAAACAAACACTATTTGCCAAAAAAATTCATGAATTTTACTAGGGAAATATATGTCAAAACGAGTCATTAGGTTTAAGAAAGCAACTAATTAACAACAAAAATAAATACATCATAATAAAATAAATCACCACGGATAATATGAAATTTAATTAACCGACTTTGTAGTAGGTGTAAAAAGTAAAAATAATGGGACAAAGCTCCACTCTAATCAACTAAAGTTACAACTTACAACAATGTTCTCATAAATGAAATCAGAAGGTGTCAAACAATGAGTAATAGATAAAGATAGGATCAAACACTAAAGAAGAAAAAAAGCAAAATCACTCAAATGCAACTATTATTTTACGAGCTGAAATCTAAAGTTTGGAAATTGCAAATTTACTTATGTCAACTTTCAATCAAAGAGTAAGATGATAAACACAAATTATATAACAATTAGCTCAATTGGTCAAGGAACAAATCCACAATCATTATCTGAAGTTGGTTGTTATTGCTGAAAATTCTATGCAAAAAGCTACACTTTCGATCTCTCTATTTATCTTCATGTGGCTACCGAAAATGTACTCGAGTGAATGTGATATAAGACCTAAAGATATTTTATATATAATCTATGATATTGAGCTTATGGGAAAGAGTGTGCTAGTCCACATTGGGATTTTATTTATCCATATATGAATGGATAAACACCAAAATTCATCAATTCTTCCCATCTCGATAATGAAAGCTATAATTTTGGTTATCATGCAATACTCTTCAAACTTCAAACTTCTTGACAAAGCTAATTTGATTATCATATTAATATCATTATCATCTGTACAAATCTTCATACTCATAAGTTCAAGTAAGTTAAAGAGCATGCCACATCACATCTTAAATTCAATGATATTTCATATCGATATGTTTAGACCGATAATGAAATGCTATCAAGATGAGAAATAATTTAACTATCACCAATAAAGCACAGATCTCTCTTGAGCACAACTAAATCCTCCAAATAACTCTTCATTCAAAAAAACTCTTACAAGTTTTAGCGGGATCAATATGCACAATTTTTATAGTAGATAGAAAAATACATTTTTGCAACCCAAATTATTAAGAAACAACTCCCCTTGTCAAATCAAGATTAAAAAAGTGTTAAGAGGAAAAATAATTTTAAGCAAGAAAAGAAAATAAATTGTTGGAGAAAATATAGACAATAATGTATAATTTTATAAAGTTTAGACAATAATGTTCGATTTAATAGAGCTTTTTCTTTGAAGCTAATAAAAAAATATAATGATGGTGAATTTTGTTATTTATGTAGAGTGCGATAAGTTTAATTAAATACTTTTTATTTGATAACTCTGTTAGGTTTTAAATAGACAAATCGAACACATTTTATTATACATTAAGGAATCTTTTATATATATTTATATATATATATATATAATATATATATATAAAAGAGGACTCTAGGGCACGCTTATGTGGCACACCACAACAAAGGATTCCTTTTTAAATTTATCTATTACGAAAACTAGTACTTCCCTTTTCATGCAAAAGTTATATTTTATGAAAAATGTGATTGAATTTTTGAATGTTGCGACTTTTTTAGGAAAGTTGTGATCTTGTGAAAAGTTTGCTACTTTTAGGCAAAAGTTGCGACCTTAGGAAGAGTTATGACTTTTATGAAAGAGTGCGTCTTTATGAAAAAATGGTAACATTATGTAACAAGTTGGACCTTTCTGATGAGTTGCCAAATTTTTCAAAGAGTTGTGAACCTACATTGCTTAATATAACTAGATGATTGGTTATGCACTATTATTTGTCGCTTTTTTTCGTATAGGGTAATATTTAAATTACATTAATTAGCTTCTTACGAAGTTGTTTATTCCTTACAATTGTTTTTTCCTACTTCATGTGAGATTAATCTTTACGTAAGTCATAGTTATTCATGTAACTATGACAATGTTCTTTTTTACATTTAGTCACCTTATAACTCTGTTAAAAAAATTTTAGCTAGGGATGATTAAAATGATATTCCTCTTTTTTCCCTTCATACAAAGTTTTTCATAGAAAATAGAAAATCGTTTAATCGAAATGTAGCATTACGACTCTTGACCCTCTCAGCTTACAACTCACAAACTGCTTTAAAAATGGTTCAATTCATTATATTAGGTTGTTTTATAAACAAAATTATTTTTCTGCCACTATATGTGTAGGTTTTTCGCTGTAAGGGAGGTTTGAATTAAGTACACTATTTAAGAGTTTGTATGAATGGGTTCATCCTCAAAGTTTCTTCCCTCCATCTATGAAGTTTAATTTTTTACTGTAAGTCATAGTAATTATGTATCTATTGCAATTTCTTTTTTCTATAATGATGTTTTTTTTAACTCAATTAAAAAATTCAGTGAGGATGATTGAAAATTTATCTTCTATTTTGTCTCTCTCTGTAGTTTTATTCCTATACTTTTTGGGAAAATTGCTTAGGAGGTCGTACTATATTTGATTGCACAGAACAATAATATGTGATAATAACTAATACAATGCTAAAGTTTTCAAAAGAAGCAAATAGATTGTAGTCTTCTTTTGCCACAGTTAGTATATTATTTTGATTGCCCATTCTTAGGTACAAACATTTTATATGTCTTTGCATCCTTCCTAGAATATTAGTATAGAGACAATTAGTTCACTTCTTTTATCACAAGTTAACTAATTTGTCATATTTCTTCGTCTTTTCTTTTTAGGCATCAATTTGTTTTAAACAAATAAATTTCCAAAATTCACTAATACAAAAATATTTTTTATTGGCAATGAATATGCACACTAACAAACATTGCTAGAGTCTTTACCTACATTAATTAATTGTCATTACATTCAATGTTGCTATAGACTTTTTCTAGGGACATTTATAATTGTCGCTAAAGATCATTTTTGCCGTAGTGATAACTCTTTCTTTTGATAAAGTTTTTTTTTTTTTTGCCTTTTTGATAAAGACTATAACTCTTCTTTTAGCTTTCTTTTCATTAAATGTGTGAACTTAAATTTGGATCCCGACCGATAGACTAATCGTTTTTGCAAATATGTTAGCAACATGTTGTTTTTTCTTCTTGAATTGTAGGAAAGTAAGGTTTGGTCCGTTATTATTATTTGTGGATATTTGTGGAGTTCCACCACCTCAAAAAAATTATATTATGAGATTTTAATATGTTATGTGTAAAAATTTTGGTTTAGAATATCCAGTTATGAATGATGTCGCCTACTGCTTGGTTGATAATTACGTTATAACCATAACAATAACTATGGTTCAATTCCAAATAAGATGGGTTGGTGATATATTTATGATACCTAAGCAATAGTAATGACTATTCTGAGATGATGAGGAAAAATATTTATGATACTAACAATTATAGGGTCATAATAAAGGAACTCGAAGGTCCTCTATTTAAATTATTTAACGTCTCATGTTGTTTATTATAAGTTCTTGAAATCTAGAAAATTTCATTACTTCTGACCAACTATTTTCATGGAGATTTCTTAGACTTCTTTCTTATACTTTAAATAACTCTATGACTCATAATTTTTTTATAAAACAATAAAAAAAATAGCACTTTAATTATGTTGAATTGCCTTGAGATAAAATGATCTTAACAATGTAATGTATATATTAGAAAATCGAATATTATCAAATGATCAATGTAAACTTAATAACATAGTTCAATTCCGTGTGAATCACAAATAGTTTACCTAATAGATATATATTTTAATCATGAAATCTAATTTTGATCATTTTCTCATGAAATATGTGTGTTAAGACTCAAATGTGTGTATTTCATCATACGACATGACTTATCATGATGTTTTACTATAAAATTAATTTTACTTTAATATGATTCACAAAGGTACAATAGGACTCCCATACTCTTTCTCTCTATATATAAGTGGCTTGACAAGCACTTCTTGGGTGTCTTGCTAGCTTGCCAACCAAGTGTTATTTTGGTATTTCATTAATTTTTAATGCTTTTAACTTTTTTGTACTTCATGGGTACATGTACCTTCTCTTTTTTGGGCAAAAAGTCATTATTTTCAAATTATTTACGGTCTATCTTTTGAATGTTTCTTAGATTATTTTACTCAATATGAGGGCCCACTTGCATTGTACTCCATATAAGTGGAGTTCGGAATCCAAATAAGCTAAAAAAATAAAAGTGACTAAAATAAGATAATATTTTAAAAAGTAATGAATATAGGTTTAGTGGAAGAAAAAATTTTACTTTATGCAATATTTCAAATTTTTTTTTGTTAATCCATTAATATTTATATTTTAATATATAATTAGGGGCGAAGCTATGACATGGCAAGATTGGTCAGATCGTTAGAATTTTTTTCGAATATATATACTAAATATCGATTTGTTTTAAATATATATTAACAGTTGAACAACCTTGACATGATAAAAGTTGACAGCCTAAAGGTTAAGGCTGTGCAAAAATACCATTGTGTCTCGGGTTCAAGCCCCATTGTGGCGATTTTTCGAAATTTTTTCATAATTCTTTTTTTTTCTCTTAGAAAAGGCAAAACTTAGCCCGGTGCGATCCCAGGCTTGAACATTTCGCTTTTTTTGTATTTATTCCATTTTTCTCTTGAGAAAAAGTACAAATATTATCCTTTTTAAGTTAAGAAAAATAAAAGGTCAATTTTTTACTTTTCTTATTACCCTTTTTAAGTTAAGAAAAATAAAAGAAAATAAAAGGCCTATTTTTCACTTTTCTAATTATTTTTTTAAAAAAATAAATTCATAGTTGTCATCTTCTATTAGTTTGTTTTCTTCTTCTTTTTTCAAAAACTCTTTACAACTTTACTCTTTACCTTTCTCTCTTCTCAACTTTCATCAGGGCAGAACTAAAACCTAATAAGGGTGGTCAAGTGAACACATAGTCAAGTGATTGGTGTAGTCATTTATCTCATGGAGATCCATGGAGCAATTCTTAGATAGCAAACACTAGCTCCCGGTGCGACTTGGTCACCACTAGCTTTTTTAAAAAAATATAATTTTTTTTTGAAACAAAAAATACACAATTTTTTGTGAACCTACTAAAACTTTTTTTAAAAATAAAAAATAAAAATTTTGTGCATCTACTCATTGGTAAAAAAATGTTTTGTGTACCTACTCCGCTAAAAACAATTATCGATTCTTTAAAGGTTCAACACCCTTGTCGAAATTTCTAGCTCCGCCACTGTATATAATGAAACTATTTCTTACACTTTATAGAGTGAAAGTTTTTCTTATACTTTGTAAAGTCAAATTTTTTCTTACGCTTTATAAAAAGAAAGAAAAACTTACACTTTACAAAAAAGAATATTTTCATGTTTTTCTCTCTTTATGAAATTTTTGTCGTGTTTGTCATATAATTGAGATATTTTTCCTATATATGTTAAAAAATATAAATATTTAACACATGCAATTAAATTACTTAAATAAAAAATAAGTGTTGGACATACTGATAATTATTTGCATAAAAAATAGGAGAGACATGAAAATTTGGAAATGTCCCAACAATTTCCGTCACTTCAAACTGTGAGGACGATCAAATAAATTTCTAAATCCATACCTAGGAGCAATATTCCTATCTTGCTGAAGTAACCACAAAAAAAAAAAAAATAATAATAACAATAATTATTATTATATTATTATTATTATTATATATTATTATATTATTATTATATTATTCTTATTATTATATTACAAATAAATCCTAAATCATTAAATTAATAAATAATAACAAAATGAAACGAAAATAATTTCGAAATAAATTATTGAGCATTACCGTACTTTCAATTGATAGTTTCGTTCAATCAAAAATCATATCGATTGGTAAGAATATTTTTTGATAATAGTCATGTTAGAAAATTAAGATTGAGTATATCGGAATTTCATCAAACGCTAATGATGATTTTTTTATTGGGGATGAAATCTCGATCAATAAATGAACATTGTTTTGGCTATCTTAGTGTAACGACATGTTAGTCGTTTGAACACAGAATTAATTTCTGAAAATTCACTTTGTGTCGACGTATCCCAGACGGACCGTCATGTTCAAGACGGACCGTCGAGCCGTGCCACTTTCCGGTACCAGTAAGTAATATGAGGATCGAGTGTCACTATCGACACCAGGAGTATATGGATCGGGTGCCACTTTCCGGTACCAGGATAGTTATCAGATCGGAGGTCACGTCCGACACCAAGCATAGAATATGAATTCAGGTGTGCCGTTCCGACCCAGGGATAGTAATATGAAGGATCGGAGTGTCACGTTCCACACAGCACCAGGATTTTGTTAAGAGAATGAATCTGGAAGTATGTTAATATACTCAATTTTAAAAGAACCTAAGTCCAAATGAGTATGATGGGGAGGCCGTGTAGTCCTCATTGATGTGCTTGGTGTTGTGACCAAGGGTTTAATGGTAATTGTAAATGCCGCATGTTGAGTATTTAGTGATTTTTGATATTATCTGATATATACTGTTTTCTATTTTGAGTGGCCGGATGATATCTACTCATTAACCACACCTGTGTTTGTACTAGACCCCTACTTGTATTTTCTCTTCCTTTTTATTTTTGTGGAGTACGCAAACGTACCTCGTCTTCAACTCATCGCAAACTCTAAGCCAGTCTTCATTACAACATACAATTTCATACACACCCGGATTTTCAGGGTTGAGCTACGCTTCTACTTGGACTGGTTCTTCTTCCTGTCCTAGATGCCTTGAAGTTCCAACATGGACTACTTTTTATTTCTTCTAAGCTTTTCTAGCATACTTTTTAGAATTAGTAAATTTAGAGGATAATGTTCTGTGATGATGACTCTTTCCCAGATTTTTAGGGGATAATGATACAAGTTTGTGAGTTTCTAAGTTATTATTGAGTTTTAAAAGTCTTTCCTTCCGCATTTTATTCTGTGTTACTATGTTTTTTGAAAATGTTGGGGTTTAGATTGGTTAGTTCCTCACATAGTGGATAAGGTTGGGTGCCACTACCGCGCCCGTTTTGGGGTCGTGACAACTTGGTATCGAGGCCATAGGTTCGTTGTCTCATCACACCAGACGAGTCTAGTAGAGTCCTTAGGAACTGTAAGGGGGCGCCTTTACTTTTCTTTTGAGAGGCTATAAAGAACCACTTTTAGGAAAATTCCATTCTTCTTTCTTTCGTGCTATTCCTTGATATAATTGGTAATCTCTAGGTGATCCAATTGGTATCTGACCATTTTCACTCTATTTCGCAAATGGTTAGAACTAGAGCAACATACGCCAACACCATCATCGACAGGACAGGGTGCGTCTGAGCGCCACTTGGGCTGTAAAGCTCGAGAGATGAGCTTTAACAGAGGTCGGGTAGAGGTCGTGGGAGGACGTCCTCTAGAGAAAGAGGACAGCAAACCTGTCCCATCTATACTAAGGATGCGGTGGCCTCCTCCACCGAGTGAGAAGTAAGTAGAGAGGGTGAGGAAGGGGAAGTGAGCAAGTGCAGAAGGAGGAATTTAACCATCCCAACCTTAACCTGAGATGATTAATCGGTTCTGCTTTCTTAGCGGGTTAACTGACAAGGCCCAGACCCACCTCCAGTGTTTTCTGGCACCAGCACCTCAGGTTCCGGAGTAGACAGCGCTGCTGTGGCTCCCCGCATGGTGCCTCATTGGAAATAGAACGTTTCCTCGTTTGACTACAGGGCCTATAATGACAAGCGATCAACAAAAGCCAAAAAAAAAAAAAAAAAGTTCATAAGTTCTTGAAATTGAAACCTCGCAGTCTTCAAGGAGTGCTGAACCGAGGATGCCTACGATTATTCATGTTGATGTCCAGTGAGTTTACTACTAAAATGGGCCATAGTGGAACGATTTGGCGTGATGTTTGTAACCTATCAGTTGCATGGAATTCCAAAATGTGGTGCGGTCACCATGTTTGATGGTGTCAACACCCGCACGGCACCACCTATGACTTGGGCGTGTCGTTTCTCTAGCTTATTCTATGGAGAAGTATATCCCCCGTACCTTGAGGGATAGTAGGAGAGATGAGTTCTTGAGCCTAGGCAAGGCAAGATGTCGGTGTACGCGTTGAGGCTAAGTTCCGTGCATTTCCAGGTATGCCACCCCTTTGCTATCATTCACAAAGAGCGAGATCGCCGTTTTTTTTGAAGGGGTTGAGGTCGATTTGGGCGGATTTTCAGCCTTACAGTTAGCGGCTAATACAGCGAAATCCTTTTCAGGAAGTGGGTAGACTCGTTGATAGAGGTGGAGGGAGTGAAGCCGATGAACCTTTCACCATGATCGACATCTAAAAGTTTTTCGTAAGGAGGTGAGTTTAATGGTTCTTACTCCAGATGGCAAGGTTTCATGAGTTTTCCAGCCCGACCTATTCGTCTTCACTGCAAGACTGTAGTTTGGGGTCCACACCGCAGACTAGTCAACACTTCTCTGAGTTTTGGACGGTTCATCCCCAGACTTCGTCATTCTCACAGAGACCATGCTTGAATCCATAGAGTGTGATGGATGTGGGGAGACTGGTACACATTAAGAGGTGATTGTCCAAAACAGAGTACACAACCTCAAATAGTCAGGGTAAGGTGGTCATAGGAGAGAGAGGCCGTCATTCTGTAGGGCGGTGGTGGGCCCGAGGTAATGAGTCACCAAACGCCGGGGAGACGGACAAAAATGGAACTACTACTGCAGCGCAACCCCTGGTAAGGCAACGGACCAACCGGTATAGAGCCCATGTTATTTTCCCTGGGCGTCGGAAGGCGGAGACATCAGATGCTGTATCACAGGTTCTTTTGTTTTTTGATTGATTATGGCTTGCTGTATTATTTGACCCTGGCTCCACATTATTCAATCTGTATCTTCCGCATTTGGCTACTAACTGGCCTTAATTTAAATTGTGAATATTGTGAATTGATTGACAGTGCTATTCGTGTTTGCTACTCCGGTGGTGAGTCTGTGATAGTTGAAAAGGTATATAGGTCTTGTCTGGTGACTTTTGGGGGGAGCAATACTCATGTATCCTTGGTGTATCTTAGAAATAGTTGCTTCGAGGTAATTCTGGGTATGAATTGTGCCTCTCTGCAAAATTTTGGCAATCTTAATGTAATGCTAAAACGTAACGTTTGGCCAGCCTGGGACAGATCCGTTATGTGGGAGGTGACGACACTTCACTCCAGTTCGTATCATCTCCTGTCCTTTCTTCGTGCTAGAGAGTGTTTAGTGTCAAGGGGGTGCTCAACTTCTTGCACATCTCCGGGGATTTACTACCCGGTACCTTCAATTGTAGTCCGGTTTCAATATCCGTGAGTTTTCTTCTGGATGTGTTTCCCGCACACCTTCCTTGTATGCACTGGCATAAGGGATATCGCTTTTTTTATGCTTGTCCTTGAGCCGGCAACTCGCCCATTTCCATACCCCTTTAGGACTGGCTCCCCTGAGTTTAGAGAGTTAAAGGCCCAACTTCACGTGTTGTTAAGCAAAAGGCTTTTTAGAGACCAAGTGCAAATCCCCGTTGGGGTGCTCCGTTGTTTTTGTGAATAAGAAGGCTGTGAGTTTTTCGGATGTGCAGTAGACTACCGTTGCACAAAGGTAACTATTAAGAACAAGTATCCATTCCTCGCAGTATACTTGGTTCGATCAGTTTACAGGTGCTTGTGTCTTCTCTACGATTGGACTTGAGATCCGGTTTATCATGCAATTGCAAATACGGGGCAACGGATTGCCAATGACTGCTTTTCGAACCAGGTCTGGGCATTACGAATTTGTAGTAATTCTTGTGATCTACAATGCCCCGCTGCTTTCACGAGCTTTGATGAACGAGGATTGTTAAGCCATATCTGGACCTTTTTGTGATCGTTTTATTGATGATATCGAAATACTCCAAGAGTAAGAAAGAACATGAGAGCACTTGATAACATGGTATTGGAAATGTTGAGGAGAAAAAAGCTTTATGCCAAATTCTCTAAGTGTTGAGTTTTTGGCTAATTCCCGTGGGTCCTTCTTGGGTCACGTAGTTTCTAAGGATGGAGTGATGTGGGATCCTTCTAAGATCGAATCATTGAGAAACTGGGTAAGACCTACATGTGTCAGAAATAAGGAGCTTATGGTTTACCATCTACTACCGTCAATTTGTCAGGGATTCTCTTCTATTCTTCCTCCCAATTGACGAACTTGACTAGCAAGAAATGTGCCCATTTGTTGGGTCGGATGAATGTGAACGAAAAGCTTTCAGAAACTCAGACCTTGCTGACTCATGCACCTATCCTTACCTTGCAAGTAGAGGGTAAAAACTTCATTGTTTTATTGGAATCATCCTATTTTTGGTTTTGGTGCAGTGCTAATGCAAGAGAAGAATGTATGTCTTTGCTTCGAGGCATTAAGGTGCATAGAACATAAATATCCGACCCACGATTTTGGAATTGGCCGCAGTTGTTTTGCATTAAAGCCATGGGACATTATCAATATGGGGTCAAGTGTGAAGTTCTATAACGGATCACGTAGCTTACAGTTGTCTTTACTCAGAGGGAATTTGAATTTGAAGACGAGGAGGTGGATGGAACTACTGAATGCTTAGATTTCCATCTTGTATCACCCAAGAAAGGCTAAATGTTTGTGGCAGACGCCTTAAGTAGAAAAGCAGGGAGCAATGGGTTAGTTTTGAGGCCCACTTACAAGTTTCTCTAGACACCCATTGCTAAAGGTTTCAGACTCTGGCTAACGACTTTATGATGTTTATGAAGTAAATGAGAAGGGAGGATTTTTTTGGCTAGTGTGGGAGGCGAGATCTCTTTTCTTGACAAGATCACAGGGAACAACAGTTTGATGATGAAAACTAAGCCAAATTCGGGATATGGTGTTGCGAGGAGAGTCTTAAAGAAGCTAATGGAGGAGAAGGGTGTTTTTTGAGAATTAAGGGAAGGGTATGTGTGCCACGTGTTGATGAATTTTAACAATCCACACTATTATGATTCTTACGGATTTAAAACCAGGGAACCAAAATAGACAAACACACAGATATGAAGATTACTCAGAAATGAGACAACTGAAATAACAAGCTAACAGCATGCGATAAGAAATGTAACGGAAGGAGGAACGGAAAGAGGATCTAGAGACGGGGATGCTGAAGGTTAAAAGACAGAGGAGAGGGAAGAAGAGGGTAGGTAGCAGTAAAAGTGGGGCGGTCGGTGAATACCATCAGACCAAAACTAAGGATGAACAATGGAGAATAGAGGAAGAAGTAAGGAAGAAGTAGCTCATAGTTCCCCGATATTCTATACAATCCTGGTGCAACCAGATGTACCTGTGCCCTAAAGCAAACACTTTTGGTATAGTAGAAAAATTGGAGCGCGACCTTGTTGGAGTTTGTTGCCAACATGTCCCATTGTCAGCAAGTAAAAGTATAGAACCATAGGCCTGAGGACACTTCAGAGAATGCCCATTCCTGAATGGAAGTGGAGAGAATTGGCCATGGACTTCGGGTTGGTCTCCAAGACATTGGGGAAGTTTGACTCTGAATTTGGGTAATCGTGGACAGATTACTAGTCTGCTCACTTCATCCCGTCAAGGTGACCTACATGCAGAGAAGTTTAGCCGACTCTACATCTCAAGAAATTTGTCGATGATGGAGGTTCCACTTCCCATATCAGATAGAGGACGCAGTTTACTCTAAGTTTGGATAACATTGCATGCTGATAGGTACTAGTTGGACCTTATTACTGCATTTCACCCCTCAGACCGATGGTCAGTCTGAGCGAGACAATTCAGGTTTTGTAAGATGCATTTGGTGCATGTGTGATAGAATTTGGGGTCCATTGGGAATAACTTCTTACCCTTAGCTGAGTTTCATAACTAATAGCTAGCACCATATTGGGAATATTGCTCCCTTTCGAAGCAATGTATGGGAGGAGCAGGTAGGTCTCCCCAATTGGGTGGTTTGATGCATTTGAGGTTAGACCCTTGGGGTACAGATCTTCTGAGTGACGTTAGATAAAGTGGAAATGCATTTCAAGAAAAAGCTTTTAGTGGCTCAAGTAGGCAGGACGGAATATGCAATCGAAAGGGTTAGAGACATTGAGTGTTAATGGATGCGAGCAAGTTTTGCTGAAGTGTTTTCACCCATGAAGGGTGAATGCGGTTGGTAAAGCGAGGTACGCTAAGGCCCCAAGGTATATTGGACCATGTGAAAGTACCTTTAAGCGAGTAGTGGAGGTGGGCTTATGAATTAGCATTGCCCCCATGACCTTCAGGCAGTGCATACCGTATTTTCATGTGTCTATGTTGAAAAGATACCATGGGGATGCAAACACTCATTCGTTGGGATTTAGTCCTTCTTGATGAAGAATTTGTCTTATGAAGGAGGAAGCCTATTGCCATTTTGGTAGGAGAAGTCCGCAGTTGAGATCAGGAGATTTTGCATCCATCAAGGTTCAATGAAGATCGCCATGAAGAGTCCACTTGGGGAAGGAGGCGGATATGCAAGCGATACCCACACCTGTTTACCGATTCAGGTACTCTGCCTTTTCGCCCCTGTTTTTTTCTTCTTGATGATCGTTACGGGACGAACGATGGGTAAATTGAGTGTATCTATTGTAACGACCTTTTAGCGTTTGAAGCAACAGAGTTAAATTTTCCTGAAAATCCCCGTCTGGGTCGACGGATCCCCTACGGACCGGTCATGGCAAGACAGGACCGTCGAGTTGCCACGTTCCAGTACCAAGATATATATAGAGATCGGATGTTACTTCCGACAACCAGGATAGTAAGAGTATATCGGGTGCCCACGTTTCCGTACCAAGGATAAGTATATTATGATCGAGTGTTCACGTTCCGACACCCAGGATCGGAATGGATGTGGGTTGTCAGTTCCGACACCCATGGATCGTAAAATATGAGGATCGGAGTGTCCACGTTCGGGCCCCAGGGATGTAGTAAAGATAATGACCTCTTGAAATACTGTTAATATCACTCAATTTAATGAACTAATTCCCCCATGAGTATGATGGGGAGGCCGTGAGTCTTCATTGACATGTGCCTTGGTGTTGTGACCAAGGCGTTTGGTAATTGTAATGCCACATGTTGAGTATTGTAGTTGATTTATTATATTACCGTGAATAAAGCTGTTATTCTATTTTGAGTTGGGCCGATGATATCTACTAAGTACTTGTGTTTGTACTAGTGACCCACTACTTGTATATTTCTCTTCCTTTTTTATGTGTGGAGTACAACAAACGTACCGTCGTCTTCAACTCAATCGCAACTCTAGCCAGTCTTTCTTACACACCGATGTCAGGGAGCTAACGCTTCTAGACTGGACTGGATCTTCTTCTTCATGTCTTGATGCCTGAAGTTCCGGCATAGACTAGCTTTTTTAATTTATTCTAGCTTTCTAGATCACATTTAGACTTAGTAATTTGAGGAATAGATGTTCTTGTGATATACTTTCCAGATTTGGGAGATAATTATAAGTTTTTGAAGTTTTTCGATTTATATCTTGAATTTTTTCATAATGTCTTTCGCGCATTTTATTCTTTTTTACTGTGTTTGAAAATGTTGGGGTTTAGATTGGTTGGTTCTGCTCCACAAGTAGGCATATATAAATTATAATAATAAAAAATGCCACAAATATAGTCCGAAATATAAATTATTGAGCATTAACCGCTCACTTTCATTGATCGTTTTTCGTTCAAATCAAAATCATTATCGATTGGTAAACAATTTTTTTGATAAATAGTCATAGTTGAACAAATTAGTAGATTGAGTTTATCGCAATTTATTCAACGCATATTGAGGGAATTTTTTTAATTGGATGAACCACGATCAATAAAGGAGACCCTTTGTTGGCTAGTCTTAGCTCCTTTCATAACATAGATTTTTCAAGTATTGTTAACTTGAATTTGATCTATGCAATCATGTGGGACCCTTAGAAAGTCGATCAACACAATTCGTCCATTATAGATCATCCACCTCTCCAAAATTTACTTGTCCTTGTGAAAAACGAAGTAGTATTTTCCTACTTACTCATAATAACTAAGCATTTTTATCCCCACTCTTTTAAAATTAGAACGAACATATATGAATATCAGGATTTACATTGTATATTTAGCATTGTGTTCTGGAAAAGGACAATTACTAATAAATGATATTTTCCTCAGTATATTGTTTTTCATACCATAAATCAAACTCTAACTTTTGTTTAAAAGAACATTATTTGTGATTAAAATGAAGAATACTAGAAGACAAAGAGCTTGAATGGGCTAATGTATGATGCCTATAAATAGAGCTTGGCTGAACTTTTCCGAATTAAAAAAATAAAAATACATAGTGTATAATTTTGTTATTTTTTATGATTGTCAATCAATAATAATTCGTGTATGACAAACACTACCAAAAATTAATCCATAAGGAGAGTAAAATTCGAAAATTTTTCCTCTTTGTAAAATGTAAGTTTTTTCTTTTCATCTTTCACTTTTTAATAAAATGTAAGAAAAAGTTTCACTTTACAAAATGTAAGAAAAACTTACATTTTATAAAATATAAGAAATAGTTTCGTTATATATTAAAATATATCCGTTATGGGCTAACGAAAAACATTTGAAACATTGAATAAAGTAAAAAATTTTCTTTCACTAAACTTATTTTAATTACTTCCTAAAATAGTAATTTATTTTGATAACTTTTCTTTTTTTGCTTATTTAGTTTCCCAACTCTTAATGTGATTGCTGCCTTTCTGCTCGTGGGGGCAACTTTACATTAACAGTAGTTAATATTGATACTAGCTGGTCATGACCTGTGCAGGGACTGGCCCACCATGTACATTTGTGTATCTTCGACTTTTTTTTATTCAAAATGCTGAAAAAGAAAATTTGAGCTTTAATTCGTCTTCTGTGTTAATAGATTAATAAACACACATTTAAAAAACATTCTAATTTGTCATTACATAATGCATATAAAAATATATAAAAGAAATTTTATCGTCATTGCAGTTCCAGTTAAATAAAACGAATTTAAAAATAAAATATATCTTCTATAATTAATGCAAAAAAATATTCATCAAAAACTTTTATTATGTGTAAAATATGTCAAATCATACTCGTATGAGATATTTATTAATCGACAAATGGGGACCCATCTCAAGGACAAAGGGGCATTTATTAAGTACTTGGCATCATTTTTTTGTTTTACACTTATTTTAATATGTTCTTTATTTTTTATTAAATGTTTTTTTTAACTAATCTAATTAGTTTTTTTTTTTTTTTTTTAACACTTATTTTAATATATTTTTTGTTTTCATTTTTATAAATGTATTTTCTTAACTAATTTAATTAGTTTGTATTTTTTCTTATTTATTTTTTGTTTTACACTTATTTCAATATATGTTTTGTTTATATTTATTTTAGTTTTACACTTATTTTAATATATTTTTTGTTTTCATTTTTTTAAAAATGTTTTTTTCTTTCTTGCCTAATCTAATTAGTTTATTTTTTTCTTTTTTATGTAGTGAATTTTCATTTCATTTTTTTATGATAATTGTATAAGATTTTATTTTATTATATATTTTTTTTCTATTCTATGCTATTTATTAATATTATAATAAGTAGCTGTTTGTATTTAATTTTTTGTTCATAAAATCAAGATATTGGTGAAGTCGCAAAAATTCTTTTTAAGGAATAAGTTAATAAAGTTGTTATTTTTAATTATCATTTCCTTAGAAATGTATTAAAAAGGTAGATAAATAAAATATTTATTAAATTTCACCCAACTTAAATGTCAGGAATAAAAAATATAGTATATATTAACAAACGAATTATGTTTTTATGTAGATGTTTATGAATAATTTTCATACTTTTATTAAAGTATGGAAGTGTAAAATTTGAAACGATAATTAAAAAAGAAATCAAATAAAAAAAAAAGTAAAAGAGAGGGAGAATGCTTCATAAGGAAAAGGCGAGAATTTAGAAAGCAACCGCCACCTCCACCCCCCCGCTCCCATCCCCGCGCCCCCCCCGCCACATTAAACACCAACTCCCCCCTTCCACCAACTATTTTTTTCATTCTTACTCCCCTTGTCGAAGATCACTGAAGCGCTTTTTACAAATTATTGTCTATCTTCATTATATTTCAAGTAAATATTTTTTAAATTCAATATTTTAATATTTTAAGACTGTATTCATTAGGGGCAAGTACTTTTAATATTGTAAAAATATCGAAATTTAATTTATTATGTATCTTATTATTTTTTTATTATTCTGTTTTTATTGACAGAGTAACAGATTATTTAATACACTAAAGATAGAAAAGCAGGGAATAACTATTTTCAAAAAAATATAGAGATCAGCTATTTGTCTCATCAGTTATATTTTCAGAATAAAATTTAAATTTTGTGCTGTTATTTCTCCAGAATCTCTAAGTCTTTTTTTATTCGTTTTGTATTCCATGCGCAAGATATGCCTAAATGATAATTATTTAAGAACATATTTTTAGTCCATATATTTGTTTTCATGTGTATTTAATTTGTTGTTCTTCAAAATGCTTGTATTTTGTATTCATTTCATACAATATACTTTTTAATTTTTATTTGTATTTTATTTCTAATAGTTTTTATTTAAGAATATTGTATGATAATATATAAAATTCAAAAAAATAGTATGAAGAAAAAGTAAGATAATTTTTTTTTTAGAAAAGGAACAAATCACTTAAAATTCTCATCATTAAAACTTCAAAAAAAATTCCTTTTTCATTTTTGTTTTCATTATAATTGTATACCAATATTTTTTACATTTTATGTGCGTGCGCACTTTACCATAATTCAAATTGCATTTTTTTCTTTCAACTACCATTATATTTTGGTGATTCAAGAATTGCAAGTCTTGATATATATAATATATATATAATATTATATATATATATATGATATATGATTAATATGATAACACACACACACACACTATATACATATACATATCTCAATATATATATTGACTATGATTGATGAACAAGATTTTTTTGCGTGGTGGAGGGGGAGGGGAATATCCTACTTTGTTAATAACAATAATTGTTGAGGAATGATATAATATTGTAAAAATATTAAATAAAATTGACTATGAAAGAATATAAGAATACAATATTCTGGAGAACTATATAGCAGACATAATAAAATAATATAATCCAAGCTACAATATTCTAAAAATACAAATTAATTTTTGAAAAAAGAAGATTTTAGAAAAATATCAAATTCGTTATGAGATATCTACATAGTGGAATGATATAATCAATGAATACAATATTCTAAAAAATTACAAACTGACTGTTTAAAAATAGGATCCATCTATTCTTAATAATATACAAATTCTATGATATACGTATTGATGACTACAAAAAAAATATATGTTCGTTAATAACAATACAAATGATGAGTAAATACTAAAATACTTGACAAACTAAGTTGATATGAATATTATTCTGATATGAAATACAATTTCGCAACCTTGTTCTTTGACTCTCTCTTTCGTTTCTTCGTTTGCTATGTTCCTTTTTTCAAGTTCTTTTCAGCTCAAATTCAAATCTGAATTTGTGTTTATGGTGAATTAATAACTTCTAAGCAAAATTCGAAATTATTAAATAATGAATATGCCAAAAAAATATCACATCAATATATTATGGTATGATGTTTATGTAGATTAATACTAAATTATAATCTACTAAATCTACATATGAAAATTACAAAAAAAAATCTTAAAATTAATGTATTTCAAATCCTCAAATTACGAAATGCATAAATAGTTAATGACTATGTTAACAAACTCATATAAAAATCGAATAAATGACGAAAAATACTGTAATAAAATAGGCAATTCAAATTCAACATAATTTTTATTTTCGAAAAAAAAAATCTCATGAATGTCACGACCTCAAAACGATCGTGAGTGGCATCGCACACTTAACTATCCTGGGTGGACGAACCAAGAATTCAAATCGCCTAACATGTTCTCCCAAAAAGAAAAAACACAGAAATTCAACTATCAATAATATAATAATGCGAAAGTGTCACGACCCCAAATTCGGCCCGCGGCTGGCCTCGTCACACTTCTCCAGCTATGTGAGTGAAACTGCAACCCATCTCCATTTCTAAACGTTACCAATATAAAAGAAAATGAATGCGGAAGGACTTAGACTCATTACTGAAAAAATCATTAAATAACTTCTAAATCATACATCTATATTCCCAAAACGCTGGAGTCAATCACCACAAGAACTTATCTATTATCAATTACTAAACTACGAGTATCTAAGAAGCTAAAATAAGTAAAAAGCTATCTCATGCCGGAAGTTCTAAGGCATTCAAACATGAAGAACGGAGACCTGAGTCCAATGGCTAGAAGCATTATCTCCACCCTGAAATCCGGTGTAATGAAGACTGGCTAGAGTTGCGGTCGTAGTTGAGAGACGACGGGTCAAGTTTGGGTCTGCACTCCACAAATATCAAATCGAAAACATACACGTAGGGGTCCTAGTACAAAAACACGTACTGAGTAGTAATCATCGGGCCAACTCAAAATAGTAAAACAGTATTATCAGATAATATCATAAAATGCAACTACAATACTGCACTTGGCGGCTATTTACAATTACCATTAGTCCCTTGTGTCGCAACATACGCCAACCAAAAAAATTACAAGCACATCATGAGGACTCACTCCTCCCGCATCATACTCATTTGGGAATTGGTTCATGTAAATTGAGTCTATTAACAATATTTGAGATTTATTCTCTTTTACTAATCTCTGGTGCCGGAACGTGCATCTCCGATCCTCATATACTATCCTGTCCGATGAACGTGGCACTCGATCCATATTACTATCCTGGGTGTCGAATACTTTACACCGATCATTACTATCCCTGGTGTCGGTAACGTGACCCTCTCGATCCTCATATAACTATCCCTGGGTATCGCGGGGGAACGTGGGGTCACCCGATCCATATTCTACTAGCTGTATGTCGAAGGCAGTAACCCCTCTATCCTATATACCATGGGCCTGGTGTCGGAACTTACACTCCGATCCTCATATACTATCCTGGAACTGGAACGTGGCACATCCGTCCTATTCTATCCTGGTGTCGGAACGTGAACACTCTTGTCGCTCATAATACTAAAAAATCCTTGGACCGAAACGTGCACCCGATCGTCTCTAATCTCACTACTTTCGTTTATTAAGCCTTCTTTTATACCAAGGCATCATTATTAACAAATTAGGTTAGGGTTTCTTTTTCATTATTTAATTCAATAGCTTCTCATGCTGATTTTATCCAATTATATAATCTACAACTGCAACACAAAAATAAAAATTAAGTCACATAGAAGGGTTTACAGCACTGACCCAATACATATCCTTCGCTATTAAAGTTTATCATACGATAGTGATCAAACCATAACGCTAAAACCTGCCAGTCACCGAATAATTGTGATCAAGGCAAGTCAAATTCCTCAAGAGCCTTTGTTCCTCTCGTTTTCTCTCCCCTTTTTCTATCTCGATTGTTATCTCTCTTCTCTCTCTGTTCTTTCTGTTTTTCTTATCTTCGAGACCCTCTTTCTTTTACCCTAATTAACATATAACTAAGTATGCTAAAGATAGGCAATAATTAAACCTGCACTAATTAAAAAACTCAAAGGAATTACGCTCTTTTACCCCAAGTAATTAGACTTTATTACATAACCGCACTATTTTAATGATTAAGGCTAGGAATAGTCCAAAAATGTGCCCTTCACAAGCATTTAAATGAAATCCGACGTCGAGCGCCTGGGATTACGGCAGTCTGTGATCGGGCCTTCGTGCCCTACGACGGTCCCGGCCTTTGCGCTCCGTCACCGATTTCATTAGACTGAAAATTCACTAAGGATCTGTGACGGCCGCTCACGCCTAGTGACAGTCGCGTCTGCCATTCGTCAGCGAGTTGCAGAGAGTCGATTTCCAGTACCCCATTTTTCAGAAACTAAGTGTTTTGGAAACGAGACCCCTCGTACGGTCCATGCGTGCCCATGATCGGTCCGTCGTGGGGTTCGTCGACTTGTCCAGTTTTTTCCAGGAAATAAAATCTGCTTCTCAAAACTACTAAATGGGTCGTTACAATAGATTCAGCAATTTACAATTCGTTCGTCCTCGTACGATCATAAGAAGAAAAATACATAGGGGCGAAAAGGAGTACCTGCGAATTCCGTAAACCGGTGTGGGTATCTTCTTTGGTGCATAATCGCCTCCTTCTCTCCAAGTGGATTCTTCAATGGGTCGATTCTTGCCTTGAACTTGTATGGTGCAATCGTCGCTCTTGACCTCAACTTGCGAAGTTCTCTGTCTAATATGGCTAACAGTCTCCTCCTGCATAGACAAGTTCTCTCAAGCAGAACTTAATCCGCCGCACGATTATTTATTTTCAATCTCCCCATGGTATCTTCAACATTGACACATGAAATACCGGATGGCACTCCTGACAGTCCGCTGGGAGGCAAGACTAATTACTAGATCACTACCTCCCCAAAAAAATAAAAAAAAAAAGAAACAAAATAATACTCGGCTTCAGAATTGAAATGGACCCATCTACCTCGGGGCTTATCTTTATCCTCTTTACCAAATCGCATCTACACGCCTTCTATGGGTGAAACCTTCAGCAAACTTAGCTCACCCCCATGAACTCGCACAAATCCCTAACCTCTTCGGTCGCTTCATACTCGCTTTTGCCTACTTTGAGTGCCGCTAAAAGGCTTTTCTTGATAATTTCAACTTCTGTAGCGAATCCCAAAAGTCATTACCCTCCAGCTCTAACTCTTGAATGCATCAACCATACTCAATGGGAGACCTACATCTCCTCCCATGACAATGCTTCGTATATAGCGAGAAAACAAAAAAAAGAACATATTCAATCCTCGATGCTTGATAGCTATTTGTCATCGAAAACTCTGGTGTCTAATGGTAAGAGTTAGCCCAATGCCCACCTAAATTCTTATCACAGCATGCATCGAAGCAATACTTCGCCAACCCTGAATTGTTCGCTCAATCTTTCCTGCATCGGTCCATGAGGGTGACATGCATTACTCAAGGTCCCACCCAGTACGCTAATTCAGCATGGCAATGTTTCTCCAAAACTTAGACGTAAGACTGGCGTGCCTCTAATCCGATATGATGGAACGTGGGAACTCTCATGGCTAACCGAACAATTTCTGAAATGTCGATTTTTGCTAACTTCTCTACATTTGTAAGGTCACTTTAACCGGATGATGAAATGAGGCACTACTTATTAATCTGTCTTCACCATTACCACAAATAGAATCAAACTTCCTGCCAATTTCTTTGGAAGACCAACGCCCTGAAGTCGCTATTGCAATCCTTTCGGGCGGCACTTCCCATTCAGGATGGTGCCCTTCTCTGAGTGTTCCTGCCGGGGTCCTCTGGTGTTGGCAACTTACTTGCTGACAGTTTGGACATTGTGGCAACAAATCAACATGTCGCGCTTCATTTCTACTCACCAAAGTGTGTGGCTTTAGGTCACGATACATCTTGTGGCACGTGCCATGATGTATAGCATATCGGCGCGAACTATGAGGATGGCCTCTGTAAGAATATTGTGATCAAATCATCGACACGGGGGCACACTACCCTCCCTTACTTCTCAAAACA